>PVIC010005061.1:0-59582 GCA_004025085.1 Thryonomys swinderianus
ACTTTAGAAAAATAGGCACCAAACAGTAAAGGACATCCTGTACTTTTAGGTATGTTTATACAAAGAATTTACTTGAGACAAAAACAACAGCTTTTAACAGGCAAGATCCTAGGCCTTCTACTTTGTATAACAAATCACAAGCTGTCCTGAACCAAGGCTGGGCACAAATATAGCTAGAGATGGAGGTGCAGGTGCCATTTCTCTGAGAAATACAGTTTCCACCTAAGGGACATAGAACACAGAGCTGGTTGGAGTTTTCTACTTCATACAATGGCGGTGATATGTTTAACATTTTAATTAATGTGTACACTTTAAATATCTTTTTTACAATTTATTTTTTATTTTTCTAGTTTTTTGAGAGAGGGTCTCACTTCATAGTTTAGGATGGTCCTGAAGTCACTATGTAGTCCATGCTGGTCTGAAACTCCTAGCAGTCTTCCTGCCTCTGTCTACCGAGTGCAGGCGTGAGCCACCACGCTTGGCTTTACTTTGAACTTTTTTTTTTTTTGAGGCAGGGTCTCGCTTTGTAGTTCAGGCTGGCCCTGAGCTCACTATGGTGCCCAGGCAAGCCTCAAACTCAGCAATCCTCCTGTCTCTGGCTCCCGAGTGCCAGGATTACAGGTGTGAGCCACCACGCCCGGCTACTTTGAATATTTTAAATACACCTAGTGAGACCTTACTATTATATTCATCATGCTAGTAAACAAAGCATCATTTTACTCATAAAAACCCTTTATTGATATATATTTACAAAATCTCCACCCTTCATTAGTATCCAGATAGTAGGGTTTGCAGTAGCTCTCTCCAGATTGTGGGTCATCCTGAAAGGTTGTTACATTGCCGCAGTAATCTGACATCCTTCACAGCATACTAGCCTGATGACTTCTGGGAATGAAAGTGTAAACTAACTGTTACATGCATAATATCCCACTCATCAGACTAAAATAATACAAAGTAAATTGCATATTGTATGGTAGAGAGGTAAAGGTTGCCTCTGAGCCTGAAAAAAAGTAGAAAGGAGGCAAGAATAAAATTCTTATTTGATAAGAAAGCTGACACTGATTAGCTTTCTTTCTTTCGTCTTGAAAGAACACAAGGGCAAGAAAATGCCAAGATAGTGAGAGATACTTGGATGCTCCCTTTTCTTAAACGGCATTGTCTCGTTTTGTGAATGGCTTCAATTGCTGCTTAACAACAGCTTTACATCTCCCATCTCTCATACAATACATTGATCCCTGTTTGATCTCTGTTCTTCCTTAAGTCTCAATGTCTACAGATTTAAATATTAGTCAGAAAACTCTTGGTAAAATAAGTAATTATTAAATTATTTTCCTGGGTCATTGTATATCCTGCCTGGTGAATTCCTTCCAGAGGCCTTGGACTTACTTTCCAGTAATAAGGTTCCACCTTTGATCAAGAGAAAATCAAAGTGAGGATTTGAGTGCTGTGGAGTCACAGCCCTAACCTCTTGCAAGCTGAGAGAGCTACTTTCCCACAGCCTGCTCAAAAGACAAGGCAGGGATTTTGAAATCTGTGTTTGATTTCTTTTTGATACTGTTGGATTACACAGCGTTTTGCTGGCTGGACCTTTCTGTTGTTCCTCATAGCAGAGACGTTTATGCTGCCTTCTCTAATTGCAGCTACTTTTCTGCTTTTGTTGCCAGAGGATTCTCTTCCTTCATTGCAGATCATTTTAGGGTGGTTTTTCATAAATCAGCATTTTCCAAGCTCTTTTATGATGTCTCTAATTGTGGTCTATGTATATATTGCCAAGAGAAATGTGGTATGGGCCATATATGCCTTTGAAATTTTTGCTGTATTTAAGGAGAACTACGAAAATAACTTTAATAATACATTTTCACCAACCCAGTTTATCAAAATAACTGTTATTCCCACACATCAATATAAAAATAATCAACAAGGTATTTTCTATTTTTTCCTGTAGAATTTTTATTTGTGCGTATTTTACACTTTCAACACATTTCAAACTAGAATAGTCGCATTTTTTTTTTTTTTTTTTTTGAGACAGGGTCTCGCTTTGTAGTTCAGGCTGGCTCTAAGCTCACTATGTAGCCCAGGCAAGCCTGGAACTCAGCAATCCGCCTGTCTCTGCCTCCCGAGTGCTGGGATTACAGGCGAGAGCCACCACGCCTGGCACTGTGGTATGTGGTACTGATGGCTGGTGGGCGTGAGTCTCCACACCCAGCATTGTGTGTGGTTTCCGGGGATCGAACTCAGGACCTTGCACTTGTGAGGCAGGCGCTGGAACCTCTGAGCTAACCCTCCGGCCCTAGAATAGTCACATTTTAAGTGTTCAACAGC
Organism: Thryonomys swinderianus; assembly: GCA_004025085.1. NCBI lineage: Eukaryota > Metazoa > Chordata > Mammalia > Rodentia > Thryonomyidae > Thryonomys > Thryonomys swinderianus. The sequence goes on from PVIC010005061.1 coordinate 2,323, forward strand.
TACAGTGTGTCTACCGCCTTGGATAGCAGAAATCTAATGGTAGCACCAGGAAACATTATTCAGTAACCATTGTTCATTCATCTTATCATTCGGATTGATTTTGTCAAGCCCATGACTGCTCCGTCCGTCTCTCTCTTTGCAGTAGTTCTCTTGACCCATCACACTCATTTTTGAGATGACAGGCAAAGGATGATCCTGCCAGAGAGCTGACAGCCACTGTGTAGCCCACTCTGTAACCCTGGAGTCTTGAGCTCCACACCCTCAGCATGTTGGCTAATTGTTCATGGAGAGACAAAAATGATAGAAACATATTGAAGGCTTATGGGAGAAGAGGACTAGAAAGCCAAGGAAGAGGTAGGAAAAGGATTAAGCATTCATGATTCCTTTGTAAAAACTAAATTTTAAAAGCTCAAAAGAAAAGACCTACACAGATACATCCCCAGAAAGTGTACAGATACTTACACTGCTAATCTTTCTGCATTGGCACCAGTCTAATAATTACTGTGGGGAAGACACAGAAAGAGAGACTGACTCTTTCTCAACCCTTCATGGAATCTGACAGTGTGAGACAGTGAGGTCAGCATTTCTCACTGCTGGCTCAAGTCTCCCGTACCTACATCACTGCCACTCTGACGAGTTTCCTTTCAAAGTGGAAAATGCGTTTCAGCGAAACAGAAATCAACTGGACTTTAGTCTGCCAGTCTAGTCTCACCTTTTATTGTTACTTATGTAGCTGGGCTCATACAAATTACTCTGGCATTTCTGTACACATTTCTTGACACCAAAAAATGTAGAATTATGGGGCTGGAGATTTAGCTCAGAGGTTCCAGTGCCTGCCTAGTAAGCACAAGGGCCCTGGTTCGATCCCTGGTAACCACATACAACAATACCAAGCATGGTGACTCACGCCCACCAGCAGTCAGCACCACATACCACAGTGCTGGGCATAGTGACTCACGCCTATAATCCTAGCACTTCAGAGGCAGAGGTAGGAGCATTACTGAATTCCAGGTTTGCCTGGGGTCCATAGTGAGCTCAGGGCCAGCCTGGACTACAAAGTGAGACCCTGTCTCAAAAAAAAAGGTACAATTACCCACATTTGAAAGGACTTGGGGAGTTCTATAATTGTTGGACTTAAAGTACTTGATGTGTTGCACATGTTTTGTAATTACATTCAACATAGTCACAAGAGCAGAATATAATGTCACATAGCCTTGACACAGGAATAATCCAATAATTTTCTCTATATTTATTTCTTTGATGGCTAAGCTTGAAAATAGTTGAAACTGATGCATGATAATGAGAAGGAATGAAAGAAGGTTAAACAGAGTGGTTGGTGCTGACAAGATGTCTGGTGCTGGGAAAACATGGGAGGATATTGCTAATGTCAGCCATCCACCTAATGTCTAAAAAGTCTGAGAACCTTCCCTCCACCAGACACCCTTCCCTGGAACTGTCCGTGAGTGCTGAGGAAGTGACAGATCAGTCTTCTCCAGGATGGGAACCACTAACCAAGTGTGTCCATGTGAAAGTGTGAAGTGTACCCAGCATAACTGAGACACTGAAAACTTAATTATTGTTTAAAAATTTACATTGTAATTGAATTCAAGTCAATTTTTTAAAAGTTAACATTATCAGAAAATACAAACTGGGGCAAAGGGTGCCATGTGTACATGCATGTTATTGCCATGTTGTATTAATGCAGCCCCTACAGTAATTTCTACCACCTTGGGTTTGTTTTCCTGGATCAAATTTTATTTTATATTTGTGTTTATTAAATCCTGGCAGTCAGAGTCTCCTGGCCTTGGGACCTTTCAGTTTCCTCTGGATGCCAGTAATGAAACAATTCACCTCACTTCAAATCACAAGCCAACATTAGCCCTAAGATGCTGGCCTTCTACTGAATTCCTTTGTTTTCCTCAGCTTGATCCTTATAGACCACTAGTCTTTCCAGCTTATATGCTTTGCCCTCTTCCACAGCAACAGTTAATAATTCCTGTCCTGCTTTCCCAGCTCTATTTTGTTTTTTGAGACAGGGTCTCGCTTTGTATTTCAGGCTGGCCCTGAACTCACTATATAGCTCAGGCCAGTGTTGAACTCAACAGCAATCCTCCTGCCTCTGCCTCCTGAGTGCTGGTGTCATAGGCCTGAGCCACCATACCCAGCATTGTGGTATGTGATACTGGGGACCGAACTTGGGACCTTGTACTTGCCAGACAGACACTAGAACCACTCAGCCAAATTGCTGACCCTGTATATACTTTATTAACAAAATGTCTACAAGTTCTAGAGAAATATAGTTAGCTATAGAGTTTATAATTAACAGTGGAGTAAAAGATGATAGGAAGTAGGGAAGGAGATCAAAAGGTGGTGGGAAGAAGAAGGAGAGAAGGGATAATAGATGAATAACAAGAGTTGGGATGTATTATATACATGTACCAACTCCACACAAGGAATGTAAACATTATGTATGGTACCAATGGACTAATAAACTGAAATTAAAAAGTAAAGAGGTCCTACATTATAATAGAATAAAAGATGAAATGAGCTTGTTTGGTTTATAGGTATTTGTGTTGCCACTTTGAGAGCTCTTTGTTGAAATTCGTATAGTATATGATTAACCAGTCGTTATTGGCTATGGGAAAGACTTGGAGTTGTAGGATCAGTTAACATATGAAGTACTAGTAAAAAATAAATGTTCTACTGGGATAGTGGGTAGCTTAGTGGTAGTGTGCAGTCCTACTGTGAGCAAACTTCTGGGTTCAATCCCCAGCAGTGGGGAAAAAAAAGTGTTTTCATGTATTAGGGTCTGGTGGTACTTTGCTAGTCAGTTGACTGTGTCCAAAATGGTGAACTCTACCAACAACGTTTGCAAGGCTGATGAAATATATGGCTCTGATGAGAGCCATATATTTATATCACCTCAGAGAGAAGCCAGCACACATTAAAGTGGCTGCTGTTACTCTGCCTTCGACAGGAGAGTTTTAACCCACAGGCACTCAACAAGTTATAGGTATTAACATTTCTTACTGTTCGCTAAATTAAAGGAAGAGCCTCACAGGTCAGGTCCAAAGAACTGAAGGTCTTTTCATTTTTTAAAAATTTTCATTCACTTCTGTAAAGTGTTCAAGAAAAGATATTGCTCATTTTTAAATCATTGCTACATTAATCACATTCCCACCACTGGACAAAAATACTTGACACCTACAATTTAAGGAGAAGTGTGTTTTGGCTCACAAGTTCAAGGTTCAGTCTATGGTCAACTCACTCTAAGGCAGAAACATCATGGTGGAAGAGGATGGTAGAGGAAAGCTGATCCCCTCATGTGGGCAGAAGCAGAGAGAGAGAAAGAACCAAAGAGGCAGGTTGGGTAGGAAGTAAAACATACCCTTCCAGGTCACTCCCAGTGATCTACCTCCTCCAACCAGGCCATTCCTGTAACAGCATTCAGCTGTGAGCTCAGCAGTGGATTAACCCACTGATGATTACAGAGTCTTCATGATCAAATCACCTTCCAAAAGCCCCACCTCTAACTATAACATTCACATAGCATCCATGAATTGAACTGCTTACTAGAAGCTCCACAGGAAAGTGGGCAAAGGAGAATCGGGATGAGGCCAAAATTTTTCCATTACACCCTGCAGCCGTGCAGTCCTTGGCGAGGGTCAATGAAACATGCCCTAAAGATTGACCAGAGTTGCTGCTGAAGATGTATGCAGTGACAAGGCATCTGCTGAGAAACTGCTCCACTCCTGAAATACTTTTTATGGTGTTCTGCTCTGGCTTCTTTTTTTTACCCATACATGCCCACAAGCATGCATGTGTTCCAAATTTCCTAGATCTCAAATTAATTCAGTAGTTAAGTGGTAACTCAAAATAAATTGGATATTTTGAGACCTCCTTCCCCCAAAAGGACAGTGGAGCTTATTTTCTACTAACCAGCATCTCAAATAGAGTTATATGGAAATAGAGATAATCTGCTTCAAAACAACTGTGTGTCCTGGGAAAGGGAAAGTCAACAATCATAAAAACAAGAATAAAGAGGAGAAAAATGGCCAAACCTTGAAATGCCAAAGAAAAGGGATATATGACTTTACTTTACTGTCGTCATGGATGACTTGCGTGGATTAATTAAGTAAAAGTCTGTAAATTTCTTCAAGATCTTTAGAGAAAGGGGCTCTTTAAATATAAATTATGGTTGTACAGCCTGTGTCTGACATGCCAGGCATGCATGGTTAGCTGTGTCTGGTGAATAAGTTATGCTTCTGGTGGGTTATAAAGATGAGGATCTCTGATAGAGCTTTCGTCTTTGACCCAGTGGTGTGGCAGAGATTTATGGCACCAGGTGGCATTTGAGGACAGGCTACCTCTTTGAACTTTGTTGCTGTGCTTACAGAAACCAGAGTATGTTTGCATCTTGTTCAAGGCATTTCCTTAAGAAACAGATGGGAGTGGAGGTAGGAGCAGGAGTTAGTAAACTAAGAAAGCAATATTCTACTTTTTTTTTTTTTGAGACAGGGTCTTGCTTTGTAGTTCAGGCTGGCCCTGAGCTCACTATGGTGCCCAGGCAAGCCTCCACAAACTCAGCAATACTCCTGTCTCTGCCTCCCGAGTGCTGGGATTACAGGCGTGAGCCACCATGTCCGGCATTAGCAATATTCTACTTTTAAGATCTTAGTACTTACAAGAGTTAAAAAATAAACAATAAGAGATGAACATATTTTTAAGCAGGTATTTTAGTTGTCTAGGTCTGTATTAAGATGGGGCCACCAATCAGATAGATAAAAAGAAACAGAATTTATCCTCTATAGTTGTGGAGGACAGACACCTGAAATAAAGCTGATAGCAGGACCATGATTCCCTTGAAGTTCTAAGTCTTCCTTAGCTCCCCCTAGTTTCTGGTGGCTCTCTGTGTGACTACAAACCTCTCTCACCTTCAGTGTCTGTGTGTCTTCACTTGGCTGTCTTCTTATGAGGAAGTTGTGTTGATTTAGGGCCCCAGCCTCCCCCATTGTGACTTCAGCTTAACTAATTACTCTGGGATGACCCTGCACCCAAATAACACCTATCCTGAGGTACTGGGGATTGACCTCATTACACCTCTTTTCTGAGGAGAAGGGAACACAACTGACTTCTTAGCACTAAGTGAGGGTCATTTTCAAACACACTGAGGAACTGATCCTTGCCCGCATACCAGATATCACAGGACAGCCATGGCGGGAGAAGCCCGGAGCCCAGCTCCTCAGACCTGCAGTCCTCCTGGTGTCCTCCCTCCTTCCCAGCTGTGTTCATGCTCGGTGAACCCCGTGGAGAGCACACCAAGCCTTCGAGGGACAGGGTTCAAAGCTGTGGAAGCACATGTTCAGTTGGTTCCTTTTCCATGTAAACATTCATGCTCTTGTTGTCAACTTCATAGAGAAAAAATTCTGAAATAATCTGCTTGTAATGGTTATTTGAAAGCAGTTGTAGTCCCTTTGCTGATTGGTTTTAACATAAAGGAAATAGAGTCTCTGATGAAAACAAACTTGCTACAGCATCCCCTGGGCATCAACACCAGCAGCCATTCATCAGGACAAGGTGAAAACCCTAATACAGACAGAAGGCTGATCCCACACACCCCTAAATTTTATTATCTGTGTAGAACTGTGGCCTTTAGCTCGCCTTGTAGAGTCTAGAGTCTACTTGCTCTTTCTCATAAAAATTGGGAAAGTGGAAAACGCATTTCTAGATAGACTGCAATGATTTATACTCAGTTTGCTTGCTGGAGGAGGTGTAACCATGTCCACCAACAGAAATGGGTTCAGAGCAGAAAGTCTCAGTGGGGCTCATGCCACATCTGTCCTGAATGGTGGAAACCCTAGGTGGAGCTGTCCTGGCTCCTGTGGAGACCGCAGGCTTGCTTATCAGTCATGGGAAGGCTGGAAGCCTCTGGCAAAGAGAAAAGACTGTAGTTTCTAGATGTTTCAATTCTGGAAGAGGAGGCTCTGGGAAGGAGTACACAGAGCAACCCAAGGGGAAGAGTCCTAACGATAGCTCCATAAAAGGAGGCTTTAAATGGCTTCACCCAAACCATATTTTTAGAAAATTGTTTTGACTCTGCCTGCCTGCCTGTAATACTGTTGCCAGAAACAGCAATGAAAGGGAGATAAACACAAGGTTATAATCTTTTTTTTTTCTAGTGCCTCTCGTGAAGCCCTAGGTGGTACAAATCATGCTCAACAGGCTTTGAATAGCAGCTGCTCAGTTCTACCCAGAAGGGAGGCTTTCACATGAAGCCCTGTTCTCCCTTCATAGATAAGCTACACACTGGCCATGGAGGCCAGTTTCCCTAAGGAAGCCTGGCCTACCCGCCTCTTTCATGCCTCTAGAGACTGTTCTCTTTGCAGCCTTGGGGGGGGTGGGGCCAGAGAAGCCTGCGTGTCATTCGTGGGGTAGCGTTGAGTGACCCATGGAGCTTTTTGAATGTGAGTGACCTATGCTAATCCATTGGCTACTTTCTTCGTTTTCATGTGACAATGTGATATTGCATTTTAAAAAACCTTTCAATAGAGGCACAAAAGATTCAGTTCCATTTCTCATTCTTTTCCAGCCTAACTGTAACTTTAACATATCCCCTTATCTTTTCTGAGCAGCAGCTTAGATTCACTCTTCTAACCTGAGTACTCACATACATTTAAAGGGAGATGGATGAGATGCTACAGCTATGTAAAGCCACAGAATAACCCACTGGGGCATCAGTTTTACCCCAACATTTTAAGGAAAATGTATTGTTTTAAAAGTCACTTATGGAGTAGAATGGAAAATTCCGTGATAACTTTTTCAGAGAGATAAGGAAAATCTGCTTCAGAATGAATTGATTTACATTATGGTTCATTCCTCTTTTTTTGTAGGAGTATTTTGATGGCAAAGTTTGAGAAACTCCATATCAGATCTTTGTAACTCTAACATTGGGGAATTCAATCTCCTAAGGTCTCTTGTATAAGATGGGTTTTGCACCTCTAAAGTTCATATGTTGAAGCCCTAATCTCATGACTGGGTCTGGATATAAAGCCTTAAAGAAATGATTAAGAAAATAAAGGCAGTAGAGTTAGGCTTAATCTAATATCTTTATAAGAAGAGGAAATTTGGGCACAGGAAGGAAAGACTGCATGAGAAGATAGCCATTGGCAAGTCAAGAAGAGAGGCCTCAGGAGAAACCAACTCTGCCAACACCTTGATCTTTGGTTTCTTGAATGTAGATGTGTAAGAGGATAATTTTCTCTGTTGGAACCATTTAGTTTGTGGCATTTTTTAATGGTAGCATTATCAGACTAGTAGCCTCATTTGCCTCCTAAATAAAGTCCAGCTTCCTTAAACTCAGAATGAACAAAGATCTTTGACTCCAACTCAGCCATTTGGCCGTTGATTTCTTTCTCTTTTGGTTCCCAATCTGTTCTGTTTCACTTTGTGCCTTTCCAAATCTCTGGGCATAGTGCTCCACTCAAGATAATTGTCTTCACCTATAGAAATCCACTCATTCAACAACAGCCACTTTCCACTGTATTTCCACCCTGAAATGGGTTGACTTTTATAGTGCTATTAGTTTTGGTATTAATATGATACCAACATGCCCTTGGACTGTAGTTGTTTCTGCACTTACTCTCAGATATTGTATTATGTGGCCCACTTCCTCGATTCTTTTAGTTCTTCTATGTGACAAGCGCTGGGTTGGGCAAGGAGTCCAAAGCCTGTCAGCTCAATCAATGAATCAATAATCATCAAAACTGTTTTATTTTAAACTATATTTAATTATATTATTAACTATATTATATATTAACTATATATAACTATGTATTAACTATATTGTTTAAACAATATCATTTTAAACTATATTTCATGTTTCAATTTACTACCTCATATATTAATAAATATATTTTTTAAATGTTTCAGATACAGTCATTGTTTCAATCTAGGTATTTATGTGGTGCCCAATGTTTAGATTTTTGTTTGTGTAAAATTCATATTCAGATAATCAGACATCCAGCTAAGAATGAGTATTCCTGATTGGACTTCTGCTGAGTTTGCAATGTGAGATGTGCCATTTACTCAGTTTAGAAATTTTATTTTTATTTTTATTTCGGTGTGCTGATAAAGATAATTAAAAATGATATAAGTGGTTTGTTGTAATTTCATTACAATCTTTTCAATACAGTATTTTCCCATTGTGAAATACTTGTTGAACATATTTACATGTGTATTTTAAATACATTCATATTAAATATTTTAAAAATCACTGAAGACTGAACTTGGTAGTTTAAATACTCACCTAAAGTGGAAAAACTAGTGTATTTTTACAAACAAAATTCTCAAGTACTTTCAAAACTTGTTTGGGACTGATGGAAAAGCAAAACGTTTCAGTTATCCTTGACATTTTAAGAGAGAAAGAAAAATCATTATAGATGTCTTGAAAGAAAATTGCTTCCAAATTGTTGTCTGTCAGCAATTCCAGATGGCTTTGCTGTGTTTTAGTGGAATTGATGGTATTTTAGAAAAACCTGAGGAAAATACATGAGGTTCTTACTTCCTGATGTCCCAGAAGGTAGATGAAGGAAAAAAATATCTTTAAAGAATTTTGAGTGTATTGGCCACCTGTACCACCTTATTGAAGGTTCACATCAATAATCTTATGATATCTTTATATTCTCTGTTTCTTTGTGGTGGAAAGGGTATTTTATAACTATAGATAATGGAAATAATATATCCTAAGTTAAAAAGTTAGCAGAAACCTGTTATAAATATTTTACATGTTCTGTTCAAACTACATATATATGCACATTTGTACATATTATATACAAATACAAACTACATGTATAGTATATAATTGCAAGATTTATATATATCCATATATGTGTAAACATATATATAAAATATTTATGTTGAGAAAAAACATATTGCATTTTAAACTATATTTCATGCTTTAAAAAGCATGAACCTGAAGTTGTCATCAGCATATCTAGAATTTAAAGGAAAGATAGCATATAAACCATGATATATCTGTTTTGATTACTACATAAAATTTTCATTTTATCACATGCAGATTTTACTACTTCTTTAAGATACACCTGGCATCTTTAGTGTTGCTTAGGCTGTTTAGTGTTGGGAACTGATTATGCAGGGACCTTGGAAATTGTGGAAATGAATGGAGAGAATTGGAGTGCAAGGAATCTGTCAACTGTCAGCATTTGATGCCTTAGTTCAGAGCACTGATGGGAAGAAACTTTTGACTCTTCCTTCTCAATACTGTTAGGTTAGAATGGAACAGTTTCCTTATACAGAACATACTCAGTAAAGACACCAAGAAAAAAGCCTCTCAATGACCTCTTCATTCCATCTACTTGGGTCCTCTGCTCCCTGGAGTAATTTTATGTGATTAGGATAGTAAAAGTGGGAAAGAAATGTTTTCCTAGGAGTGAACCCTGTCTGTGCCCCTTCTGAGTGACTTTCCCTGGGACATTTTCCCCCGAGTACCAGTCTGCTGTGCCACCCGCTTCTGGAGCATCCTTCATGCACTCCACAGTTGTGGGCCATGCTGTACTGCCACAGCATCTCCAGAAGGTGCTGGTAGCTTAACTCACCCTGGCTTGAGGGTAGTGCTGAAGTTAGGCACGGGCGATCTGCCTCTGGCTGCTGACAGTAAGAATGAGTGCAACATCACACCCCAGGCCCTCTGGCTCCTAAGCCAACTGTCTTTCCTCCACCAGTGTCTCCTATTCCAGCATGTCATTTGAGTTAAAACTTGACCACATGCTTCCTCACTCACTTTGGCCTTAGATAGTAATTAAAAATTATGTGTTAGTGCTTCTTGCAGCTATATGACAATGTTAAAACTCTGACCCCTTCTTCCCACCCCACGTCTCTGCTTCTTCTTCCTAAGGAATCTGATTATCCACAGCTCACTAGTTTCCCACTCACTCAGCCCCATTGCTGTGGTCACAGGACCAAGGTCCACTGTGTTAGCAAGACAAGGCATTGCCCACGAGATCCCCACAGCAGTTTCACCAGTGTCTCTGAGAAATAGCACACAGACCCTAAATATGCTCCAGTTACTACAGGAGCCAGTATGTTGTGGAACCTGGTTTCCAGTGACTGTTTCTATACATTCCTTGGCTCTGAGTCCTACCTGCGTGGCCCCTGGTATCATTCCCTTGGGCCTCTGTGTGGATGACACAATGAGCCCATCAGGCATAGATGATGCTATTTCCTGTGTCCAAAGCAAAGCACTCAAAGGCCCCAGGGGAAGGAAGGTGAGTTAGAGCTTTATCAGGAATCAAAACAAAGGTACGAATGGGTGTCCAAGGAAGGCTGGGAGGTGGCTGGGGATAGCATTCTGCTTCGTGATACAGGAACATATTGTGAGACTTGAGACACATGATGTCACCTGCCCGACAGTATGAGCAGATTCGTCCCATGCAACAGTGCACCCTGGTGGCAGTGCACTTCCTTTCAATAAAGCCACTGCTATATAAATGAAAATAAATCTTTATAGAGTTTACCTCCTCACACCTGTTTGTTCATAAAAAAAAGAGAATTACCTCCGTATGCTTTGTACTATGCTGGGACTTCACCCACACTATAAATAATCTTCTCAATGACTCTCCAACTCTAAAGTCCTTGTTTCTGGGAGTTGACTGCTAGAAGTTGGGTAACTACATTTGCCAACATGCCTCAAGATGAGTCTGGCTTGGCTTTAACATTGGATTCTCTTCCTTTCTTTAAATTAGTGGATGTTTGCATTATAAAGTGATATTCTTTGGGGAAAATTGGTACATGTGTACAATATGTCCTGTTTATTTTCAGTCTTCATCAGATTTTTCCTTGCCTCCCACTCCCCTAGCCCCTTCCCTACCATCCAGAGTTTACCTCCCAGCTTCCTATCATTTATTTATTCATTTATATTTTTGGCTTCTCATACAAGAGAAAGCATGCGATATTTAACCTCAGAGTTTGGCTTACTTTACTTCGCATCACAGTCTTAAAGCAGAGTTTAGATGGGCTCAGGGTTTATAAGGTGAATGTCCTTCCAATGGGTTTTTGTTTCTCACTGTAACTTTCCTGATAGGATATGGTTAGAGCCTCGCCCTCCTTCTGAAGAGATTTTACACTGAAGGCTGAAGATAATGTTAATTTTTTTTTGGTTTTGGTTTTGGTGGTTCTTAAGGTCATTATCACTTTGTATAAAATCACGATCCTTAAAGAAAAATACCTCCACTGAGGACTGGGCTGAAGAACCCTGTCTTTTATTCTGTGGGCTCTTGAAGTATCTCCTGAGGTTTTGACTGGTCTTTCTGGGTCAGTGAGCTAAAGCAAGTTGGTCCTAGGTTTAGGTTTCAGGATAGTTGTTGAAGAAATGTTGTTCAAGAAATTCTCTAGATTTGTATAGAAATCACTCGCCAAGCTAATGGGTTCCACATCAGTGCCATGAGTTTGGCTTTTGAATCTAACTTTGTGTCTGTGTCATGAGTTTGCACAGATTCCTGGGCCAAAGGAAGGAAAATTGATAATATGCAAACAATGACAAGAAACTTATGTATACTGAGGGTTGAAACCTATCATGACAGTCTACCCAAAGATGTATTTCTGGAGGTATGAAAAAATGAGTAGATAGCTGATTAAGCAAATTTTTCAAACCTGTTAACTGTTTGACTCATGTGGTAGAGAGAAATAAGGGTGTTCACTATACCTTTCCTCCAACTTTTTTAATGAGTTTAACATTTTTTATAGTCTGTTAAGGGAACAAGAAGAAACATATTGAAAACATTTTAAGAAAATTCCAAGTCTGCTGTCTTTTGTAGGCTTTTTTTGGCAAAACAAATAGCCTTACTGTGAATTGGTAAAATATTTTGGATAGTTAAGAAAACAGCCTTCTATTTTCCATTGTAGTGTTTAGAAATACTTCTGATCATAAAGAGCCCATTGCTCATTTTGATACCTGCATGTGGTTTTGGTGGACAGAAGCTCTTGTGTTCAAGAGCTGTCATACACAGTGACAGGAACCAGGGGAAGGGGGACTCGCTCAGCTCTTGAGAGCCTGTCCCTGGTCTGTGATCACAGGAGAAGTGGGAGTATTCCCTCCAGTAACGGCCAGTCAGTATTAGGGAATCTGTTTCAGTCAGTATTGAAATCTGTTTTGCTCATCCCCCATTCACTCCTCTCTGGGATAGAAAACCCAGACTTGGGACAGTCATTTGGCAGGCACTGGAAAATAGAGTTTAGGATGAGTTCAGGGCTCAGTCACACCCAGATGTGTGGCCCTCAATCTATCACTTAGTAGCTTTCTGAGTATAGATGTGCTTGCTTCAGTTTCTGTAAAATAGAGAGGCAATTTCGTATTTTATACAATTTATTATATAACTATTGCATAATTTTCTAAGGCTTTTGTAAATCATACTGTTACTGTTTAATCATGTTACTACTATTTAATGTAAGATAGCATGAATGAGTGAGTTGAATACAGGTAAACAGGGTTGAATTTCTGACAATTTGATGAGCCTTCAAAGAATCATGGACAGTGTCACAACAGGAACACCTCAGAGGGGCAGGAGAGAAACCTGCCTCCATTGCTGGGGATGTCAAGCCAGATACAGTTATAAATCTGGGCTTCTTTCTAATCCTTAAAAGCCATTATTGTCATGTTAGAATTTGAGCACTAAGGAGTGAGTCTATCTTCCTCAAAGAGAAGGCCTTCAATTTGCAGAGATAGAAAATACATTCAAAGTAGAAGTAGTAGATGCAGTACATCAAGGATCCTTGGGTCAGAAATGTCTTTGAGCATGGCGAGGGCATCAGAGCTATTCAACAGGATGGCTCTCATCTGCACAGGCTCCTTTCTGGCATATCAGTTATGCAGGAGACTAGATGCAAGACCTCAAGATTTAGAGACACGAAGTGTAAAGTGCCAGCCAAAGCCACCATGTTCCTGTTTGAGATCAAGCAGTGGTTGGTAAGCATGTGACCCTAGAGTGGGATCGTGCTAGGTGAAAAAGAGCCCAAAGCTACATCTGGAACCCTGGGATTCATTTGAGCTGTGTCCGACGGATGAACCTCTCACATCTTCTGTGTCTCAGTTTCCAGATAGCGCATTGAAAGGAAGTATAGCTTAATAGAGACTCAGCAAGAAGCCTCCTTGTTATAGAATTCTTCAACGGTTTACTCCTAACTGCATTTCCAAGGTCTGAAGAGTTCCAGTCCTGGCCCAGGCCTTTGTTTCCCCTTCACTGGACTTGCTTTGTCATCACATTTTGTAAAGAAGCCCTTATCTGGAATGAAAATGGATAGATATAGTGTGCATAAATTAGCATATGGAAACTTTGTGATGGAAACCTGCCAACCCTTCCAAAGAGAGGTCTAGATAACAGACTACAAGACTGAGCAGCTTTCATGAGAACAGCAAAGAAAACCATTTCCCTCAGTGCTGGCCACAGAAACAAAGATAAAGGAACTGGAAGACGGATAAAAGTATCCAAAAAACATAAAAGAAGAGTTGATGGGAAATGCGGGTGTGACCACTGATGGGGTGAGGGTGGAAAAAAGTCAAGCTATAAAAAAAAAATAAACTGTGGAAAAAAGAATGGAGCAATAGTCATGGAAAGAAAAGTGAGATCACATAAAAACTTTCATGACTAGCCTGGAAAAAAAGAAGGCTTTGTAAATTTAACATGAGGACTCTATTCTTCCCACCTGTGGGGAGTAATTGGCATTGGCTGACTGGAGGTTTGTTTTGCCTTCTTGGCAGGAGCCAAATTGTTATGTTAATATTCCACTGGCTAAGTGTTAAGTGCTGAATAGAAAGAGTTTTGCAGAAGGGAAAATTCCCAGCCCCAGATTCATTTTCGGATCATTCAGTTCTTTACAGACTTCAGGCTTCACACTCAACTTCTAAGAAATAATTAGTATCATGGCAGATATTGGGAGCATTTTGTAAAAACTAAGAGGAATTACTAGAAACTCTCTTCCAAGTGGCTTAGGGACAGAGTGTACAAGGATAGGATTTGGACCCAGAGTTCTTGCAGGACTGAAGAACAGACTTTTATAACAGCATTTTTGCATGTTCTCAAGCACCCACCTTTTTACATTTGTCTGTGCCATCTCTTTTCCATTAACATTAACATCTTTTTTTTTTTTTTTTGAGACAGGGTCTTGCTTTGTAGTTCAGGCTGGCCCTGAGCTCACTATGTAGCCCAGGCAAGCCTCGAACTCAGCAATCCTCCTGTCTCTGCCTCCGAGTGCTGGGATTACAGGCGAGCCACCACGCCCTGCATTGTGGTATGTGGTATTGATTGCTGGTGGGCGTGAGTCACCACACTTTGTGCTTGCGAGGCAGGCGCTGGAACCACTGAGCTAAATCTCCGGCCCAACACTAGCGTTTTCTTAAAGGTCATACCACTGAGTTGGCTCTTAAAATATTTTAATTGACCTTGCACAGTGCACCCCAAACCCTTGGATATTCAGGATGAAATGGCCTAATCACCAGTGCATTACTAAAGTGAATCTTTTAAATTTAAATATTATTGAGTTATTCTTTGGATTTTTTCCCCCTTTTTTAAAAGACGGCTTCTCTATAATCCTGACACTTCTTATACTTTCCCTATCATTTTGTTGCCTTTCTGGGTAGCTGATTTAGAGGGTAGTGTGTTGGGAACATATTTTGGGGGAAATAATTGGAAGATCAAAACTGATCAATCCTTCCTGGTGCAGACAGACTCTGGACTCAACTTACCTTCACCTCTGCTAACAACAAAAACTCCGGTGGTCCCACATGCTGTGATGCTTCAGGGAGGAACCGTGCCATTAAAGGTGTCTGCCCTGCCCTTCAGGATCTTCAGCTGCATAAAGTCTCTAGGACTGTTGTGGGTGTCTGCCCTGTCCACTGGGTCTTTGTTACATTCTGTTACTCTAGAGATGCTGAAGAAAAGGTGTGGCGGCCGGAGCCTGGGGTCTTTTTGCTACCCAGAGTAGCTTGGATCAGGCCCAAGACCAGCTTCTCTAAACCTCATTTCTGCCTAATTACTAATTACTATTTTGCCATGTGCCGTCTACTCACAGAAGACTAGACTCTAATGCAAAGGTTCTAGTTACGTTCCCTTCCCCTGGTTCCCACAGTAGTGTTGGGTGAAAACCAAAGATTCAGCTAAGTCACAATTTATGATTTATTCATGACCATTAAATTGCAGCTTTTAATATTACAAAAATAGATTACTTTTTAATTGCAAGTGATTCTGTTGTTACAAATGATCCCACACTTTCTCCAGCAACTCACCTCTGTTAGCACCTTCCTCACTGTTGTTTCCCTTGACAGCCCCTTTCTTCACTTCCCCTCCTGTATGTGCATATATTCCAGGAGTGTGATAATGGGGCTTTTTTTCATGGTATTGGCAAAGAAGCTTGGTGGAAATTAAGCCCAATGGTAACCACAAATCTAATAAAAAGGATCCCTGTAAATAATATTAGAATTGTGAGCTAGAGATTTGGCTGAGCCCTTATTTTCCAGTAGCAGATTAAGTGAGGAGAATCATTAAAGCTTGTTGGGTCACTCAGATGCCATTTGGGGAGTCATGCTAGAATATTCTAGAAATTCCAAAACATTCTGTGAGCCTCACTTCAGCATACAGTATAAACCCAAGTGAAATCTATTTTAGAGATTTCTAAACTGAACTGCCATCAAATACTGTTACCACAAGGGCTAAGGTTTAACACTGTGAAAACTGAACAATACATACTTCTTTTAATAAAGCTGTTCTCGTTTCACATTTTGACATCTCTATTTTATAATGTAATATTTTCAGTGTAGACCGTAAAATGCTAGTTAACTCCACTCCACATCCTAGTGGCAGTTAGTTAACATTTAAAGTATCTTCTTTAGAAGTCTGCACTCCTGGAGAGGTTAATTAGTGCGTTAAATTCCCTAATGAGGCACCAAACTACCAACATAGTTAAAGGCAAAGCCTTCCGATACCACTATTTATATTTGCACCAGAGGTTCAATAATTAGCATAAATTATATTAGAGGTAATTTTAATTGAGGATATGGAGAATGTTTGAGAAATATGGTAAGATATAAAGATTTATATGGGGACCTCTCTGCCCTTGTATGTACAGTGTATGTACCAGTCAAAGTCTGGACCATAAGATAAACTGTTCTATATAATTCAAATAGGAAAGGGTATAGCCCAGGGACTTAAAGTTTTATAGATTTCCCTAAAGACCTGGGAAATGAAGGTCAAAGAGGATACTTTGAATAATCTAGGAAACAAGAAGGGAAAAGATGAAGAGAAGTTGGTTATCTGCACTCAGTGGGCAAGTGATGTGAAGGCCACACCCGGATGCCCCACAAACATCTGTCTGCAGAAAAGCTTACTCCCGGTTGGAGATGTCAGTGAGGAATGCAGCTCTGTCTCTCTTTTAAATGTTTCTCATTCAAGTAAGGCAAAACTGCTAGCAGGAGGGTGGGAGAACAGTTTTCTGGCTTCTTTCTCTATCTAGAGAGGAAGATTCTGCAACATCAGGATAATCTTGATAATTAACAAGCAGTGTGAGCCACAGGATAAAAATCTGATAAGCCTCATATTCTTTTGAAGTGTATCTCAGATCTGCCACTAGCCTATCCAGTAGAACTCTCTGTGGTTATGAAAATTGTTTGTATTTGTGCTTGTCCAGAAGTAGCCTGAGCATCTTTAAGTTTTATTTAATTTTAATTGAGTAATTTGAATTTCTGCTTGTAGCTGACTCCTGGAAGAGTGTTGACAGTGCTGTGACAACTCTTTCCCTCTGCACAGGAAGATATTCTTGGCTCATCTGACCTGAAGCTGCCCTAAGTCTGCCATCTGACATTAGTTTTGTATAATGTGTTCCGAGAACTTTATGTGAAATGCTGTTAGGATATGATGGACTTGGGGCAGGTCAGATTTCACTTTTTTGCAGATTCAGTTTCCTGACTATGTTTGCCACTCACTTGCTAATACTCTTCTGTTGCATTTTTGGTGAAATTGAGTCAGGATCTTCCTCTCACTTTAGCAATCAGTGGTGGTAGGAAAGTAACTATGATTTTTACCTACAGATCTTCATCATTGTGACAGTACTTTAGCCTGAAGGGTATGCAGTATATGCTTCTCTCCTGGAAATCTTCCTCAAAACTTTCAAGTCTGTCACATCTTCCCTGCTAGCAAACAGGAGTAGATGATAAACAATACTAAGGAATATTAATTAAAAATTCAGATGACCTAGTTGCCCTCCATTGAATACATTTTTAAAAATTTAATTCTTTATTGGTACATTTTATATACACATCATTCATGATCATACTCAATATTGAGAATTTGTATCAGTATATAACATGACTTAATTCTCATTTTTCTCATTCCCCTACCTACCCTACAAACCCCATACCCCCATATATATATATATATATATATATATATATATATATATATGCTTTATTTCCTTTTTTACATCATATTTTTTCTTTCCCTTTGTTACTTACCCCTACCCTTTTCCCATTGAATATTTTCTATTTCACAATATCTATAATGCATTCTAGAACTAAATTACATCTTCAGGTTCTCATACCAGACAAAAGATATGGTATTTACACATGTGTGACCTATTTTTTCCACTTGTGAGTATGTCTTCAATGTATGTCCATTTGAGTATAAATGAGTCAAACTTATTGTAGTTTATGGCAGAGTAATACTCCACCTTACTAAAAAGCCATTATCTTCTTTATCCAGTCTCTAGTTGATGGGCATCTGAGTTCTTTACAAAATTCAGCTATCACAAACTGAGCTGCTATGAACATGGATGCACATATGTCACTATGCTATGAATTTTGTAATTCTTTTGTGTATAAACTGATCAGGGCACTAGCAGGATCAAATGAGACCTCTAATTCTAGTTTTCTGAGGAATCTTCACACTGATCTCCACAGTGGTTGTACCAGTCTACATTCTCACCAACAGTGGAAAAGGGTTCCTTCTTACTCACAGCCTCACCACCATCTGTTGCTGGTTAATTTCACAATAGCAGCCATTCTTTGTGGAGTGAGATGAAATCTTAGTGTTGTTTTCATCTGCATCTCTTGAATGACCAGTGATGTTGAACATTTCTTCATATGCTTCTTGGCTGCTTTTCTTCCTCTGAGAAGTGTCTGTTCATTTCAGATGCCCATTTTTGAATTGGGTCTTTAAATTTGGGGAGGGATATTTTTTAAGCTCTTTATATTTTTCCAGACAGTAGCCCGTTGTCCAAGAAACAGCTGGTAATTTTTTTTCCCTATTTTTTCAGTTCTTTTTGCTCTGCTACTGGTTTCTTTTGCTGAATACTTTTAATAATATTCCCATTTGTTGATTCCTTCTGCTAGTTCTCATGCTATGGAGGTTTTGTATAAGATCACCAAGAAAATAGGTCTTACCTTTTAAGGACTGAGTATCATAGGAATGATACAACATTGTTTAATAAACATTCATGAAATTCAATTTACACAAAACGTGCCATTATCTTTTTACCCAATAATGGATAAAACTAGGCTGGAATTGTCTTTGGAATGTTCTGGATTCTTTCCCTAGGAAAAGTCCTAAGGGAACTGGCCCTCAGGGTTTTTCTGTAGTCACCAAAACCTCATATCATTTCTGGATTATTATTCAGTGTTAACATAATTCATGTTTATGTAGTTGCATGTAGGATATCCTGGGATAGTCATTTGTAATTTCACTGATTCTGGGCTTTCACTTGGATTGAGGCTGCTGCCGTTGGAGGGTTGTTAGCTTGTGAACCAAGAGAACAAATGAAGAGAAGAGTGGACAAAGGAGTTGCCTCTCTTTTGGGATCTACTTACTCTAAAGGCAGTTGAAGAAGTTGTAGAAAGCAAGTTCGCTTTGGATGCCTAGAAGGAAACTAATTATTTGTACTTAAAACCATTCACTGGGACTGGGGAGTGGGACAAAAAAAAGGGCCTAGAAGGACTCTGATGCATACATTGAAGATTTCATGTACATGTATTTGGAGTCCTGCCTTCCTTTCTCCTTATTATATGAAGGGGTTGTTCCATTTAGGAGTTCCCTATTTCACACCTGATGACCCACCTTCTCACCCTTCGCACTGTGCATTGGACCTGTTCAATGCACAGTGCATTGCACTGTTGCTTCAGCACGTTTGAGGTACTAGGGTGATAAAAATGCCTGCTCCTTGACATGTCAAGGACTTACTTTCAGATTACCCCAGCATTCAAATATTGAATTTTTAACTCTCTCTGAGATTCTTATAAAACCATATTAGGCTTTGATATAAAACAAGTCTAGCTAATCCAAAGCTGTCAGCACGGTGTGCTGCTGTGAGAATAACTTAATTTCTATTAAAATAAATAGTCCTTGCTTCTGTGTAATACTCAAATCCTTTGGTTTTAGGCGGCAAGGAGGTCATAGATTGTGGTGTATCTTCGTCTCCCAGAGGGTTTGTGAGAGTGGAAGATACTCAAGGATTCTCAACCAAGTGTAGAGCAGGCCATACAGTTTTGCAGGTTTAGGCAGCCTGCTTAAGCAGTTCATGAAAATCTTTATATTTCTTTGGAACAATTTGATAACACTGAAACATTCTATTTTGATTCTTAAATTGGAAACAAAAATCTAATGAATGATAAAACAGCAGCCATTAGCACTTTCACCTGTTGAATTACTTGTTTACATGGATTAATGGTACAATTTGCATGCTTTTACAAGAGTGATTTAAAGAGTTGTGGATTCTATTTCCTGAACAGGACTTGCAAGGCTTTTAATGTTTTTAAAAGGCAAAGTTGGAAGCAAACTGAGCTGTCAAGTTTCCTCCTCCTCCTCCTCCTCCTCTTCCTCTTCCTCTTCCTCTTCCTCTTCCTCTTCTTCTTCTTCTTCTTCCTCCTCCTCCTCCTCCTCCTCCTCCTCCTCCTCCTTCTCTCTTCTTCTTCTTAGCAAACTTGATATTGTTCCTAGAATCAAAGTGACTTTAGATTACTTGCGGAAGTTTAAGCTGGTGCTTTCAAAAAGCAGCCACAGTGGTTTTGTTCTCCTGAGAAATACTGGTCCTTTCACCCCCCTCTATCCAAGGAAGCAGAGGTGCACTGCTAAGTCTTCTTGTCTCATCTCTCCACAGGCTTGTTGATTGGGGCTGGTTGTGCCCTCTACCCTCTGGGCTGGGACAGTGAGGAAGTTCGGCAGACTTGTGGCTACATTTCTGGCCAGTTTGACCTGGGTAAGTTCTCTTCACAGATGACACTCCTCGAAAAAATTCTGTCTCTGGTGCTTCCAAGAAGGGGAAAATAGGATGGAGAAGAATTATGCATATATATCCATCGTCTTGGTAAAGGATTACTGATAATCTACTTTGCCCAGCCTTAGGATTTGTGTCATGGATGCAGAGACAAGAAATTGCCCTGCTCTTGAGTGTTTGTGCCCATTGATTAACTCATTCAAAATAATATATTTATTAAATATTTTGTGTGCTAAGCACAAATCTCTTTGTGGAATTTCAGTCAAGGCAAACAAAGCAATCAAGAAAATGACAGGAAAAAGGAATCCAAAGCAACTTTCTACCAGGATAATAACCTACTTTTTAAGAAGACCAAGAATGGAGCCGAGTTCTGAACAGAGTGGTGCATGTGGAGTGTCGGGAACTGAAAAATGCACCTATCATAGCATGAAAGAAGAATGGTACAGCAGCGGGATGGGGGTAGGGTGAGAAGAGCTCGTGGGGAATCACAGCGATCCCAATAATAGGAATGCAGGGGCCACTGCAAAGCCAGGATTGAATAGGTGTGAGTTTGTGCATCAGCGAAGAATGCCTCATTAATCTGCTTTCCTGTATACTAATGAGAAGATGTTAGGTATTCTCTCCTTGTAGCTACAGTATACTCTACTTTACAGCCTACAGAAAATTAGCGCAGTGATATATGGTGTACATCATTTTAATGTGTAATAATTTGGTAGTATTTCATTCGGTTGATAAACCTACAATTACTTAGCCACTTCTTAGATCTTCCTAGTTGAGAATGTAGTCTATTCAGTTTCTGTTGTTGTAATAATACTGTAATGAACTGTTTAAATAATGTGAGTGGCTCTACTGAATTGTTTTTCTAGAATTGGCATTACACATCAAAGAAAAAGAACCCATAAACACGTACTGGTTGTGCAGGAAAATAATACATTTTCCTCACTCATTGTAGATTCCTGGGTGAGGCTCCTATAGAAAAAGACAAATTAACGAGAGGAAAAATACACAGATTTATTTAAGATTAGCTTTCCATGACATATAAGGAAACAGACCTGATGAGAGGGCAAGGCACGTATGCTTGCTGTCCAGGTTTAATGAGGAAGTTGGTAGTCATTGGTAAGAAATGGGAAGCTTAGCAAGTCTCCTTTGTTCAAATTCTTATCCGTGTCTCGGTTCTATTCTTCCAAGGCTAGGGAGGTCACCTCCCACATGAACATCTTATGTCTTGCTTTACTATGTTGACTACATAATTCTTCCCTGGGGGGGAAGGGTAGAGAAGGTCAGAGACGTTCTTGCTGCTGTTTTTCAAATGTTAAGATATATATTTAGGGACAGAGTGAGTGATGAATCCTAAAGCACCCCACTTGCCAAGTTATAGTAAATATATTTTCTCTACCATTTGTCTGGGCAGAGTGACTAACTTAGGCTCTCCTCTTTGCATTAAATATTTTCCCTAAGAAGAAAAATTCTGAACGAATTGTTCTAATAGTAGGATTACTGTGTCCAAAACCATTCCTTTTTAATTTTTATATTAGAATATCTATGAATTTTTTTCTTTTTAAAATGATGAGAAAAATGAAAGTGATATAGTACCAATGGTCTGTGAATTTGAAAGGATGTAATTTTTATGTGACTTCGTGGATGACAACCATCCTACTTTCTTGGCAAAGAATACTGGTTCTTTTGGTGGGAAAGAGTGTGTTCCAAATACCACTTAATTTGCATGACTAAAATATTTGCCATTTCTTCTCTCTGTAAGGAAAAGGCTTTCCTAAGTCTGGATTAGTTCAGTGGTTTCCATAAATGTAGAAAAGAGATAAAATGCTGGCACAAACCTGACTGCAAACTTTTTTTCCTGTTTTTCCTGGAAAGGAAATGTTTACATGGAGATAGCATTTTAATACGGTGCTTGGCACTTTTCTTTCCTGGTGTGTAAGGCATTCGTGGCTGTTTAACACAGGCCCCAACTTGATCAGGATCCTGTTCTCCCTGACCTGTTTTTCTTGTGTGTTGCTCTTTTAATTAGCAGATTTGTAATGAAACTCAGGTCCTGTGGCTGCAGTTTTATTACTGCACCCCAGTATTTTCTATCATCTCAGCACTGTGGATTCCAAATTTGAATATCAATTAAAATCTCCCCAAAACATTTCCCTCTTTACTCGTGGTATTAACTTGTGTTTTCAAACTCACCAAAGTCATTTTTAGTGGTGCTACAAACTGTGTTATTTTTCATTCCTGCGCATTTGTTTTTAAATTTCTCTCAGATTTGATTAGGAGAGGAAAAAGTCTGCTATCAGTACAGATAGAATGAATAATAGTTGCTTCTCCAGGTGATTATTTTTGTGGATTCTGTCATCTTGTCTCACAAAAACGGACCTAAAGATGAACTGTGGTGAGGTAGTAAAGTGATATCACCAGGCCTGGCCCATCTGTCTTCTTGCATTTCTTGCCCCGAAAGCTGTTGCTCTTATCCTGAACATTGGTGATAGCTGCCCTTTAGTGTATTCATGAAGTCGTAGTTGACAGAGCCCAGCCCAAGTCTGTGAATGCGCTGCGAGCAGTGTTCTCTTGTAGGAGTCCTACAGGAAGTGCACCATGCTGCTTGCTGCAGCCACAGCCTGCCTCTGCCACTTGTGACAATCTGAGCTTCTCTCAAAGGAGATGTTGTGTGAGCACTTCTTCCTCCTAAAATTTGGGAAGTGTTACTATTAGTAAAGCCCTCCATGGTATGGGGTGTGGGCCAATTTCTTGACATGTTATTTTTTGTTTTGGATTACCTTCCCACCACACCGGACACTGGGACTCTAACCCAGAGCCTTGCACACATTATGCTGGCATTTTACCACTGACTTATCTCCAGCTCTGGCATGCTGTTTTGAAATGTTATTCTTTTTGCCTGAGCATCCTGAAAGATAACTTGCTTTTGTTCCTACATGACAGATTATTCAAGGAGTGCATTCCCTTCAGTGAATCAGCCAAAAAATACGTGGGGACTGCTCACAGTACACTAGGCCTGTGCTAGGTCCCGAGGATATGGATTCAGTGGTGACTTCTTTTCTAAAGACAATATTCATTGCTCTTGAGGAAATAAAATTAGTCACCAAGGCACATACTTAAAAAGATAATAAGCATATGAAGAATGTTATAAAGGATGTGTCAGGTGCTAAAATACCCCTAGAAAGCCAAAAAGTTTCATTTCAGGTATCTTCAGTGCTGATTCTTTTAGACTCTAGGGCTGTGGGAGACACTGCACTGAGCACCCGTATTCACTTACCCTAGCATGCTGTATAGTACTGCACTAAAAATCTCTCACTGAGTGACAGTGGGACATTAAGTGGTGTTACTCCTTATATCTAGAGGCTCCTAAAGCCTCATGTACTCATAGGTAAGATTTTTCACAGAGTAGGCTTGATCGAGGGTTGGTGATATTGAAATTAAAGATGTATGGTCCTAAATTAGTTCACTGGTTGAAATTAGCACAGTTCTGAGTGTGGATAATGGGAAGACCCACCACACAAAAGCTTGTAGCCTGGATAGGGTAAAAGTGAGAGGGAGGCTTACTGCCTTCTGCCTGCCATTTCATAAACAATTTCTCCTCTGCCAGCCCCCCTTGCCACTGTACCTTTGAACTAGCCAACTGTGAACTGAAACCTCTATATACTGAGTAGAAAGGAACTTTCCCTCTTTTGACCTTGAGTGTCAGGTATTGTGTCTCAGTGACAAGAAACACAAGACAGGTGACAAGCATTGTAAATCAGTCTCTGTCACTCTCAGTCTTTGCACTGGAGAGGAATGGGAAATCGGTACAGTCAGGCCATCAGGGCCTTTGAAACAAAAGGACATGGCTGTTCCCACGAGCCTCTGAAGCAGGGTGACATGCACAGAGAGAGATCAGCAGCTGTGCTCTCGCTCACCTGGCAGAGTGAAGGAGATGCTGCCTTCTGACCAGATGGGACGGTGGGAGAAACAGCAGGGAGGGAAACGTGAGCAGAGGATCCAGCCTGTATGAGTCAGTCAACCCAAAGCTCGCCTCTCTTAGACCTTCCAACATTTTTTAAAAAATTAAATTCTTTATTGGTACATTTTATATACAGTTTGCAATCACACTGAACATTGGGGTATTTGTATACCAGTATATGACTCAAGTTCATTCTCATTTTTACCCATATCACTACCCACCCACAACCCCCCACGCCCTTATATCCATGCTATTTCTTTTTCTTTCCAAATGATATTTATTCTTTCCCCTCATTACGTTCCCCCACCACATTCCCTTTGAATATGTCCTGTTTTACAAAATCTATCGTACATTCTAGAACTCATTTACATCTACAGGTTCTCATACCAAAGAAAAGATGTGGTATTTACATGTTTGGGATCTGTTTATTTCACTTACTAGTGTGTCCTCAAGCTGTATCCATTTGCACATAAATGAATGAAACTTGTCATTCTTTATGGCAAAGTAATACTCCATTTTATTAAAAAAAAAACACATCTTCTGTATCCAGTCTCCAGTCTTGATGGGTATCTGGGTTGTTTCCAAGATTGGGCTATCACAAACTGAGTTGCTATAAACATGGTATACATATGTCGTTACAATATGATTCTTTGAATTCCTTTGGGTATATTCCAAGCAAGGGAAGAGCAGGGTCAGACATTTTTAACATATAGTAATTCATCTCCTTATTGGGTAATGTTTGTGTTCTACTTTTTCTTATAGCTAAAAGCAGGTAGTTACTTGCTAAGTTACTTTATCTCAATGGACGATCATCTGAACTCACCAGGAGGCCTCCAAAAAGATTTTATTCTTAGATGAGTTCTCAAGACTGTCTAGGGAGGTAGAGAGTGAAGACGGATGTTCTAAGTTAACGTGGAGGTATAGGATGCAGGGAGAGAAAAGGAAGAGCCAGAAAGGAGTGTGCTTTGTGTACTGCTCTCTCCTGTTTCAACAGGTTTTAACCACTTGATTGTCCAATTATTTAAATATAGGACGACTCAAATTGCATATTTTTCATACATTTTATAAGATAACAGGAAATATAAAAATGACAGTTTTATCAAATTCAATAAATTTTCTGTGTAAGGTATATCTTAAAACATTCACTGAGTAATACAACACTAAAATCTAGACAGTGTGTAAGTCTTTTTCTGAATTCTTATTGCATGTTTGCATTTCTTTACACTGCCCTTTTGGCCTTTCCTTTCTTCCTGTAGTTGGTATCATTTCAATGATATCAATAGATATGTATCTATTAAATGTAATGGTAAAGACATCAATAATGGACATCCCGGCTGATATTTTGCTACCTAATTTATTTAAATAATTTTTATTTAAATAATTTTTCAATTATATTTGGTCCATTTAATCTAATCTAAAGTGTAAATGACTTTTTGAATCCCCTTGTCTTGAATAAATAACAAATGAATTTCATATTGTTTGGTTCAAAGGGTGCATACATGTTTTATAATATTTTCCCTCACTTTTTGATTACCAAATAGCTTGTTAGATGTTGGGCTCTGTCAACACCACTTGCAGAATTATTATAATTACTGACCACTATTAGAATTTTTTGTTTCATTTCTTCTTCCAAGTTCTATCATTTATATATTATGAATAGTTGACAATACGAAGACATCTTTTTTGTCTTTCTGTATCATAATGCAGAATTTTCTTCTCTTATATGCTAACATTTCTCCCTTTTCAGTTTTCTGTTTTGCAGGTCTTTTGGAACATCATTCCAATTTGGTCTTAGTTCCAAAATGTATCTGTTTTGTATTGTAGAAGAATATCACTGAGTTCAAAAGAAGTATAAAAATTATGTCTAATGTACTTAGGATAAGAGTTTTTATAGATTGTACCACAAAATTATGTTATTTTTCACAAATAAACACGAATCAGTAAAAGCAAATAATCAGATCTCATTAGGTTTCACTAGAAACCTCAAAAGTGAATACAATGTTTTAAATTAAAAAAAGTATGCAAAAATAGCTGACATAAAACAGACTTTTGAATGATTGTTATGCAGAAAAGAAACGACTGTTTGAAATGACACCTGCCCAAGCGATGCTCAGAGTAGTTAGTATATAAAGAAATGGGCAAGTGATCCTCAGAACAAACTGTTAAGTGGTTGGTCCCAAGTATGAGCCATGATAAACTGTACAGAGTAATGTTTTATTTAGGTTAGGGTGATAGGAAGAATCTCCCAGGGGAAAGACATTTAAACTGAGACCAAAAGTCAAAGTAGTACCTGGGGAATAAGAGATTTCATAAAAAGCTTACATTTGTGGTTGAAATGCAATTTGGTAAGAATCTAATGTAACAAAAAAAAAAATAACCCTCCCCTTCTTAGGAAAGTGGTGGAGAATTATTTGCTTGTTTCGCTACTAGTGCATACCCTAAAATTGAATAAGTCTTAATTATTTGTCAAGCACTTTTACATTGAGTGCACAGCTTTGAAACATTTTTTTAAAAACCTATTTTGGGCTGGAGATTTAGCTCAGTGACACTGTTCGTTCCTGTCAAGCGTCAGGTCCTGAGTTTGATTCCCAGTATGGGGTGGGGAGGGAACCCCCACTTTTACAAATCAAAGATTGCAAACCTGCTTACCTTTGAATCACACTTATGTATGAAGAAGAAAGGAATGTTAATGAATCTACACATTTTTATTCTTACTTTCTATTTTTTGATATAGGAATCGAACTCAGCACCTCACCCTTAAGAACATAAATTTACACATTTTTGAAACAGGCAAACAGAAGTCCAAACAGATGACATAAGGATTGTCTAAATTCTTTACTACAAATAAAGTTTACTTGACAAAAGTGCTTGAGCTTTAGCCTTGCAATCAGAAATAACTTTTTTGTGGGCCGGAGATTTAGCTCAGTGGTTCCAGCGCCTGCCTCGCAAGCACAAGGTCCTGAGTTCGACCCAGTAACCATATACAATGCGGGGTGCGGAGACTCACGCCCACCAGCAATCAATACCACATACCACAGTGCCGGGCGTGGTGGCTCACGCCTGTAATCCCAGCACTCAGGAGGCAGAGACAGGAGGATTGCTGAGTTCCAGGCTTGCCTGGGCTACATAGTGAGCTCAGAGCCAGCCTGAACTACAAAACGAGACCCTGTCTCAAAAAAAAAAAAAAAAAAAAAAAAAAGAAAAGAAATAACTTTTTTGAGACATGTAGATTTTTAGTCTCTATACCTCAGTAGTTATAATTCTCCCATTTGTATTGTAAGCACAAATTAAAAGTCAGGGGCTTTGGGGATTAGATTATAAAAATTTGACTCCTTCCCTAAAAGGAAGACATTTAAGGTCTCTTTACAACAGCAAGGGCAGAGATAAGATGAAATGCAGACTTGTCTGCTCCAGGATCTCAGAGATATAATCCAGGGCCCATGTTTGGGAAGAACCATATGAGATCAGCCTCAACCAGCTGCCAACCTGCCACCTGTAATTTGGCCTCATCTAGAAGCTAGTTCTTTCTACCCATGGTTAGGAACACAATTGGCACCTGGGGCTTAGAAGGTCTTTTCATATCAAAAGATTGAGGAGCCTCTCCCCCCAGTGATGGAATAGAATTCTTTCTCACTGTTCTTCTTGAGCCAGCTCTGTTGTTGTTGTCCAAGATTGGACACATAATTGCCTCCAGGGAAGGCTGTGTGCTAATTGCCTTCCTATGGTCCCAATGGTCCAGCTTGGATGTGCTTAGAGTGTTCTAGAATTGGATTTTACTGAGAAGCTGTAGGACTTCTAAGCTGCAGATCAGCCTAAGGGGAAAAGGCATCTCAACCATCCTTCTTTTGTCAGACTACAGACCCTGTACTCCTTCATTCAGAGTCACTTTTGATTGAGGACAAGAGCTCAGAAGTGGTTTACGTTGAATAAGAATGAATAATGCTGACTTTATTTATTACTTTTTGAGAAAACAGAGCAATACAAGTGATAATACATTGTGTAGCATTGAATCAAGTGCATAACAGAAGCCCAGTAGATGGTTGCTATTAGACAGGACAATTTTTAATGGATATTTGCTGCTCAATCTTTTGTCCTCCTTTTACATTCCATAGCAATTAAATTTGACTTACACATTAAATGAGGTCTTTAGAATCAGTTGTCCAGTTGATTTAATTAATGATTCAGAGATACTTTCATCCACTGAAGACTTCCAATTATATCTCACAATCAAAAGTAATGTTTTGATTGATTTGTCTTGCTAACTTGCCAAATAAATTTGACTAATTATTCTCTTCATTTTGCTGTTTCATTTGATTAAGATGCCATCATGTCTCTTGTTCTTGAATTATGCTGTTGGTGTCCTGAGAACAGTGTCATCCACTCGAATCCTCTCACTATTGTAGAAGCTGATAGTTTATTTTGTTTCATTTCAGTCATTTGGGGCACTTTCAATGTAGGGAATAAAATTTTTACACTCTTTTTTGAACAATGGCTAGCCCAATTTCTGTGGACACATCTGCTTTACTTCTTAACTCCAGCCTCATGCTTTTTCTCCTTAAATCTAAAAATTTTATTTGGAAGTTGGAGGAAGGACAATTGGATAAGAATGGGAATAAAGATAGTACACTTATTTTTTTTTAATTTGGAGCTTTTCTGTTTGTATTTCATTGTGCTTCTTAAGATAAGTGACCCAGGTTGTGCTATTGCCTACACAAAAGTCTCTACTACTGGAGATGGTAATGGAGAAACTACCATTGGCTTCTATGACATGTAATTTAACAGGCATCGCTTTCACTAGAAGCTAGAAGGTTCTTTCTTAAACCTCACATAGCTAATTCATGCTCAGGCAGGCCAGGGAGCTGGGATTCTGTCCAAACACAGCTGGGCATTCGAGTTTTGTGCCAGAATTTGGCTGTCCGAAGCAGTGAAGTAACTGTCACTCAGTTTAGCAAGAGACTGCTCTTGCTTGGTAGATTGGCCATTGCTTAAGGTGGATTTTACTACCCTGTTACAAGATTTCTATTTGGGAAGCTAGTTAATAGTAAGATGTTGAGTATGCATTGAGATGTAACCACAGTGAAAGTATAGCAGTGATGGGGTCTTACTTTCTCATGACCTTCTCATGGGCCTGTTCCAGTCTCCTGACACCTACATCCAAGTCCCTGGAAGTCCTGTAAAAAGTTCAGCATAAGCCTGGATGCCCTTATGAAGACACAAAGAGCAAAGAAAAACAAAAGTCAGGCAGCAACTGAGAATTAAACCCAGATTGAAACTGAAGAGGTTCAAGGGGTTCCCTGGGATACTCTGGAATGTAGCTCCGATGATTCTGGGAAACTTCCCAAGGTCGAGGCAGCCCAGCTTGGCAAGTGATGACATGACTGAGTGGAGTGTCCAGGCAGGCACCTCCAAGGCAAAACCCAGTCAGCTTTCCAGGTCGTGCACCCTTCTCCAGGGCCTCTTTTCAGGAGATAAAGGCTTTTCGGCATTCATCCCAGAACACAGAATAACACATTCACCTTTGGGACATTCATTCAACCTGCCCATTCCAGTGGGTCCCATGATAATGAGTGAGAGCACAAATATTTTCATTCTCAGTTATAAATTAGTATTTGTCTACTCCTGCTTTAGGAAAAAGTGTCCCTTGCTGTACAATCATAGATCTGACTGTTTGCTTCTCTAACCACATTTTGACAAGTTTCAGATTTGCAACTAAAGTATTGTGTTTGACATTCAGTGGATTCATTTATTTATTTAGCAAACACTTATTAGGCATATTCATGTGCCAAGTTGGGCTACACACACATGAAATTAGGAATAGCAGTGAATGATTCTTACCTGTGTGCCACATAGCTGCTATCTGTGAAATGGTTAAAAGAAGGAAGGGTGAGCAAGGAGAAAGGAAGACAGGAAGGAAGAAAAGAAGAATCTGTACTGCCAATCTTTGACAATCAAAAATGCAGCTGGGTTCATGTCTGATGTATTTGGATGCAGCTTCCCTGTCAAGCACTGTGACATTCGTCTTTAAGGACTAATGCCTCCACCATCACCAAGAAAAACAAAATCAAGGTCAAGATAATAGCTCAGAGAACCACAAACCCTAATGGGTGAGAAAAGAAATTGTTCTAAATTATTTTCTTCCTAATTCCTAAAAGATTGTTCCTACCCTTGCATGAATGCCTTGTTAATGCCTTATTCAGTAGCATGCAGCAGAATTCAGCAATTGTAGAAAAAAAGGAAATTCTTTCCTGAAACCTGTGGGAAATAAGATTTCTTGAGCTATTGTATCTCAAAAACTATTGGAGAAAATATTCTAGTCTTACTTTTAAACTTTTCCTTCACTGTTTTAATTTTTTTTTTAAATAAAGGTAACTAGATAACTGAGTTGTGTGCCTTTTTAGAAGTAGTATGAAGTACTTAAGGAATTTAGGAATTTGAACAGTTTCACTGTAATTATTCTCTTATCTTATGCATTTTCAACTACTTTCTACTGTATTCCATTGAAATTTTAATCTGGGTCCAGAAGAACCTGATTGCAAACTTAGTTGTTTTTGAAAGATATTTTCTGCTCTGGATCATCACTCAGTTCCATCAACTGTCTCAATGGTTTACATAAGAATGCTAGGACAGTGAAGATAAATTAGCTCTAAGAACATGATCTTGCACAAATCTGTAACATTTCCTGGTAGTAAGGACTTGGGGATAAAGTATCCTAAGTCTGGCCAACTCCTTCTGAGGGTGCAATACTGACTTCGCGGGGCAGCCCCTGCCTCCCTTCTGCTGCGCTCAAGCGGATCGTAATGGAAAAGAGTCATAAATGTGTCTTATCTAATTACACAAATTCTGAACTGTAACACTGAGGAAAGACATTTGCCTGGTGTTGTTGGGAAGTTTATTGACACATGCACATCAGAGGAGGATTCGTTCAGATCTTTGTATTAACAGCAAAAACATTTTTTTTGCCTCAGAGTTGAGAATTCATGTCATTGTGTTTACTTATTTATGACCTTACTGTGTATTTTTTGCCTTTATTCCATTACAAAAGATGCAGAGTAGCCACTTCCTCTTAACAGATCTCCCCCAGTTAGGGAAAAAGTCTTTAGCAAGCATTATTGATTAGTAATTCATCAGGAGAGTTTTCGGGGGAAATATAATAAAGTGATGAAAGTACTAATGTGACTTTTAGTATGGTTTTCAAGCTGGGAAAATGTTTACAAACATTAAGGTCATACAGAAAAATGCACTAAATAAGCAGTATGTGTGGGAGCTTCATTTCTCAGCACTTTTCAGGAAATACCACATGAATGAATTATTCCAGAAAAATGTATTTTTCTCCTAAAAGGTTAGTTAATGGAAAAAAGAAAAACGAACAAGCATGAACTTAATTTTAATCTCAATTTTACTTGTTTATAGCTGTTTGATTCTGAACAAGTTATTTGACCTCTCAGAACTTAGTTTCTCTGAGTCTGTCTTTCCTTCCTTTCCTTCCTCCGCCTCTTTTTCCCTCCTCTCTCTCTCTCTAAAAGAAGGTACAAAACCTGCTTCTTAGGTGACTGTTAAAAGAGCAGAGTAGAAAATACTTTGCATGTGGAAGTACAACAAATGTTAGTCCTTCTCCTTCCATTCTACTCTAAATACCAACACAGTCTTTATTTTAATCACAGGGAAATAGTCTAGGGTATATTCTGTGCTCCCCATCATTTCAATGTATAGGAAACATACACCCCTTTTCTTTTAAATTGAATTCTTTATTGGTTTTATATACAGCTCACAATCATGCACAACACTGGGGAATTTGTACCAGTATATGACACAAGTTAATTCTCATTTTTATCCACATACACCCCTTTTTTATTATTAGTGATTAGATTGTCCTAACTGCTATGGTGTTGGGACAGTACTACGGGGCTTTCCCTGAATAACTAAGACTGGAGGGAATTTTTACTTCTCTCTGGGTTTGCTGCTGTTTTGCAATAGTTTTGTATTACACCATCATCAGTTATTCATTGTTGTTATTAATTATCCTTTTCTCTCTTTAGTCCCTCACTTTTTTTTTTTTTTTTTTGAGACAGGGTCTTGCTTTGTAGTTCAGGCTGGCCCTCAGCTCATTATGTAGCCCAGGCAAGCCTTGAACTCAGCAATCCTTCTATCTCTGCCTCCCGAGTGCTGGGATTACAGGTGTGAGCCACCATGCCCAGCACTGCGGTATGTGGTACTGATTGCTGGTGGGCATGAATCACCACTGTATGTGGTTACCGGGGATCGGACTCAGGACCCTGCACTTGCGAGGCAGGTGCCGGAACCACTGAGCTAAATCTCCAGCCCTAGTCCCTCAATTCTAATTTGTGTCCTTTGTAATGACCATAAATTGTTATGGAATCATGCTTCAGTTCTCTGTTTATATGGGCTTTGTATGTTTCAGGCACTGGCTTTTTTATGCTCTGGATGGCATTTTTTAACTTCCTGCCCTGGCTCATACTTTGGGTAGCTGAACGTATCAGCTGCATATCTAGATAAATATGCTAGGGAGTTGCAACCAGATGTTATGAAGATTCTGTTGAATTAGTTTAGTGTTACAGTAATGGATTTACTTTAACTTCAGGTCTGCAGACTCATCAAGGGGCCCATAATCCATGAGTATGTTTCAGAGAATTTGTGACAATAGTAAGATGGTATGGAATTTTTGTGTTATGCACATGTACTTCATTTGGAGAGAGTATTTATAGTTTTTATTTATTGTTCAAGCAGGTTCCTGATATCTAAGTACTTTTAATCTCTGACAAACAAGATTGGGAGAAAAGAGAGACCCCAACACTAGACTTACCTTCCCAACAATCCTCAGAAAGCTGGAAAACTCTGAAACCCATTGACTTGGCTTCATTATCTATGAAAGTATCTGTCAAAGAATGCTATAGGAAAAATATCCCTGCTTCTAAGAAGCTTTATGCAAATAAGTACTACTCTATTCAATTCCAGTGTAAAACTATACCTCTGAAAGTAAATGTTCAACCTTTCTAGTGAACTGAACATGCTTTTACTTTGGACCAGAACCAGTTTCATTTGGGCCTGTATTGGAGACCAATCTCCATAGGTCTCACATGTCAGCCTACCTTGTGGCAGAGGCACTCCGTGTGAGATGAGGTTTTAAAAATATCTTTATAGTAAACAGTCTGGAAGACAGAGCAGAGGCCAGGTTCTTTTGTCCAGTATAACAAATATTATCTCCCTCTGGGTGGAAATCAGGCAGATTCTTCTGCAGCCCGTTAGAGAAGAGTCACGTTCCCTGAGCTTGGGGTCCCTCAGCTGTGACACAAATGCACTGTGTTTACCTTAGCCCTGTGAACTCCAGGAGGCAAGAGGAATGCACATACACGTGAGGCTCATGCTGCTTGCCAGCTTGAGTGTGAGGATCAGAGACTGTGATGAGGGAAGGTCCTGTTTCTTGCCAACATCCATAAAGTTATGGCAGTCTAACTTGTTTGCTTGCCATGAACTCTCAGGCCTTAACAATTCCTGACCACTGTTATAGTGCTTTTAAATCACCTACAATTTCCTCAACACAGACGGTGCCATGTACGTGTTATTTAGGGGCAGCTATGGCCCAAGTGTACACTGCAGGGTGGATATCCAGGGCTGCTGGTAAAAGAGCTGCTCTTTATACCTTGGCCAACACTGCAAGTTTTACTAATTAGCACAGCAACTGTCAAAAATGGATTTTTATAGATAATTGTCTTAGTAATTAGCATGACACATTTAAAAATGGACTTTCATTGATGATGGCAAAGATGCTCACCCTAGTGGGTAAAATAACAAGAGACATTTTATTCTTTTGTGAAAGGTTAAAAAAAAAAGGGTTGAAGCATTCATCCAGGCATAGAGCCATTATTCTAAGTCAGAGTGTATTCAAAATATTTACTAAGCAATATGGCCCAGGCTCTGAACAATCTGAAATAAAACAAATGCTAGCCACAGTGCTGGAGCGGGCTCCCATGTACCCCACGCACACTGGATCTGAACTCTGGTTTTGGGAACATAAAGCTAAGATTCTGTACCGTCTTCAAGGGAAAAAGGAAAAGTAAGATTTTTGGAAAGTTCGGTGCCAAAGGCTATTTTCCTGCTAGTTCAGAGGTGCATATTTCAGTACTTGGACAACTCATACAGTTCTAGTGATTCATTCCAGCTATGGCCTCGTTGTACCTGAGAATGGTTTCCAGGGTTTGACCACCCTGAAAGGGATCTTTTTCTCATCTTTGGTTTGGAAGATTTCCAAGAGACAGGCAGAGACAGACAGAGAAACAAAGATGGCCAGAAACAGAAAGAGATGGAAAATTAGGATTTAACTAGTTCCCGGAGAGGTTGGTGAGCTGTCTTGTGCTTGCTTTTTGGTGACTATTTGTTAAATACGTACCTCTGTGTGTGGCAGGATTTGGTTGAGACTTGCTCGCTTAGAACTTGCAAATGAGGCTGTGAAGGAATAGCTACTCTCACTTCTGCTGCATCATCCCAGCAGGGATTGCAATTTACCAAAAAGTTTCCCAAGCTTGAGCTTGACCAAACTGGATTGAGTTCTGGTCCCAGTAGCTGCCTTTTATCAAAGACAAGCTCTTAGATTGAGGGCAGGTGAGCCAGCGCCAGAGCGGTGACATTGCAGCCTCGTTTAACTGGATGCATACAGAGATCATCCAAAGGCTGCTTGGTGGCTGACAGAAATGTGACGGGTTTAGAGAGGGAGAGGGAGTAAAATGTCATCCCATGGCATGGAGCATTTCTTCCCAATTTTTGTAAAATTGGCTGCAGCCACAGGGCACACTGAGGAGCAGCGTGTAGACACATGAATTTTTCACATTCTCTTTTGGGTCATCCGTGAGTGAAAGAGCTGAGTTGCAGACAGTTATAGCTTTTATAAATAGCACCTGTGGACAGACATGAAAGGCTAATCTTTATCGCCACCCACTCAGTGAAGCCTGGCCAGTTATCTTAGAGACAAGATTCTGTGTCAGTTCACAGTGTGAATACAAAGGCCCATCATCGGTACCTGCACACAGAGCCACTGCCATCCTGACAGCAGTTTGTCTCAGGTGAAACTCTGAGGACGGCTTCGGTGCTAAGAGCAAGAATT
Source organism: Thryonomys swinderianus (assembly GCA_004025085.1). NCBI lineage: Eukaryota > Metazoa > Chordata > Mammalia > Rodentia > Thryonomyidae > Thryonomys > Thryonomys swinderianus. Next base: position 37,665 of record PVIC010005061.1, read on the forward strand.
AAAGCAGGTGTGCTTGCAGAAGGTCAACTGGCTACACAAACCGAAGGTGCGCTGCTTGTGTGTGTGATGGTGCAAACATGTAGATTAGAGAGATGAATCAAATGGGTTACACGGCAGCACTTAGTTTAATTGGCTGGAACCTAAGAATTTAGATCCTGCTCCACTCAGCTGCTTTTTTCAAACATTTACACTCAAATTTAATTATGTTTCTGGAAGAACCAGTTATTTCTACTTTTGCATTTCTTTGCATTAAGAAATTGCTAAATAGGCAAAAGATTTTTGCCGCCTTTTTTTGGTTATGTGATTCTTACTGGGATCTCAGGATGCAGTGATGGAAAGCCTTGATTCAGTGTAAAGCTTAGAAGGAAGGCACCTGGCAGGATCTGATGTCAAGAAAAATGGTGAGGTTTGGTGTGATGTAAGAAGAAAAAGCTCTGAGGGCTTAGATAGGAGAGGAAGGGAAGAAACGTGTTCCTGTGCAATTGCTCCCAGCAGCATTACATGGGTGTGCAGTTCTTAGGTCTTCTCTGATTGGCTCATGACTGCTCTTTTTCCCAGTGACACAAACCTTGCTCTTTTTGCTGTATTTCCGTTTCTTCACACCAGCAGTTTACTAATATTGACATGAAGTATGCACATTTACCCTTTTGTATCCAAGGGGAATAGTTCAGGACTCCTGAATATCCAACTCAGTGCATATGGAATTCTCTTACATAAAATGGGATAGTATTTTCACATAACCCAACCCATCCTCTCAAATACCTGAAGTCATCTCAAGATTACTTTTGTGTGTATGTGTGTGTACTGAGAATTAACGGGACTTTCTGCATGCCAGGCAGGCACGGTACCACTGAGGTACATCTCAGGCCCTCTAGATGACTCTTAATACCTAACCCAACATAATATTATAGAAATGGGTATTGAGCTATATTTTGTAGGGGGTAATGCATGGATAAATGTCTGCACATGCTCGGTACAGACACAAGTTAGGGGGATATTTTCAACCCACGATAGGTTGAGTCTTCAGAACCAGCAGATGCTGAAGGCAACTATATGGCCAGATGCCGCACTTCTTTGACAGAATGTTCTTTGACACATTTTTCCCTCTCCATTTTATACTTTTTGCTCTGGTATATAAAATTATTTTCAAATGCAAGCAAGTAATTAGGTGGTGTATATATGATTACCCAAATAAGATTTGATTTTTGGTTAAATATAAAGCAACAACACCATCCTGCTTTAGGTTGGAAGCTATGCAATTACAAACTATAAGCAAAGCACAGCAGACATTTGCTGAAAAGAGATGTGGGAAAGTCACTTCAGCTTCCTGGACAACAGCATCCTCATGAATAAAACACAGGAGGTGGCCTAGATTGGAGGTGTGAAAACTGTGGGCCAAATTTGGCTTCCTTAAATCCATTTTAAGGGAACTTAGTCATGCTCATTCATTTCTTGGGCTTTTGCGCTGAAACACAGTTAATTTGTTCTTCAGAAAAGTTTTTGAACTAAAATACTCATTGTCTGGCCCTTTTCAGAATAAGGTTGCCGATCCTTGATGTATTGACTCTTCCTAGGGTCCCTCAGGGCCCAGGATCTGTCACACTGTGAGGTATTTGATGGCAGAAGAGAAGGATAAAGTCAAAAGGACATGATAATGGAGGGCGGTGTGCTGGCTTTTGACAAGGGTTGAATTTAGAAGAGTCTCTGTCCTGTTCAGGTTTAATCCCTTCACAGAAATCCCTGGCTCCTCATCTCTCCTGCCTTCCTGTCTTGCCTGAAGCATTCACCGCTGGAGCTGCCAGGGGACCACTTTGATTTACATAAAATCCTGTAGTCTTTCTTTGTGGAGCACATGCTCCCCTTGTAGAAAATCCTTCAAATGTATCAGCTGGAAAAACTCCTTCTTTCCAAAGGAAATATTGTTTCCCACGTGGAATATATAAATACTTCACATTGCCAGGCCAGAAGCCTTTGTGAGGAGGATGGGCTCTCTGTGTCCCTGTGTGCTGCTCTGGGCCTCTGTGGGGCTTCTCTTGAAGATGATGGTGGTGTCCTGACCACACAGGGCACACACGATTTCACAGTCAGATTGCAATCTTCTTTCTAGGCTATCCTTGTCAGTTTTGTAGACTAGCTGTGGTTGGTAGGAATGGATAAGGCTTGTGCTAGATGGGTTGTGATCATGCTCACTGTATGTGTGGGCACTGTGCTTCACAGACCGGCACATGGACCACCAGAGGGCCAGTGAGGGTCCAAACCCCAAATAAAGGTGGGGGGAGGTACAAAAGGTCATTATTACAGTTTTTCACTTTGCACACTGTACAACCAGCCTGTTGATTTCCTGCTCCATATGTCACTGGACAGGACGTAAGGAGGTTCCCCAAAGAGGAGATGACTACCTCAAATCTATGCTTCTACACCATAAAGTAAGGTTTTTTCACCCCTTTCACAGAAAAAAATCATTTCAAGCCATATCAGTGAAAGGTATAAACAAAATTATAAGGCAGAGTTGAAGAAGTACATAGAGAAAATAGAGTCAAAGAACTGAAAAGAGAAGGATACTATGGTGTGGGGTTGGAAATATCTAGATAGATAAATAAACAGACAGATATTTGTCTTGGAGTCTTCCTTTAGAGTAAATGTTTTACCTGAGGCATTCTTTGAGCCCTATGATCCTGTTTCTTATCTTAAATTCAGGTTGCTGGCCTTTTCTTTATCCACTAAATTAATTTATGGACTTATAGTATCTTTAAAGGATTTGATTATGAGGGGCCTTGAAGGAAAAAAAATAACCTAGAAAGCATAAGCAAGCCTTGTAGTACAGACATAGGGCACAGAAGTGGATAACGTGGGGTTATTTTGCTTGTGCCTTAGGACTAGACTTCTTTCTACAGTTATAAAAGTCCCTCCTAGATTTTGTCTGTAAAATACATACATATACATGTGTGTTTATGTTTGTTTTATTTAAATTTGTTTAATTTTGCTTTATATAGATAGGAAATTTGCAAAAATAATTCAAAGAATTCTTGCATATCCTTCATCTAGATTCCTCTAATGTGGCCTGATCACATTTGCTTTACTTCCTCCACTTCCTCCTTACTGCATTCCTTCTTTCTCAGACATGATCTTCCAACCCTAGTCTAAAAATAGCATTCTCTTATCTCTCAGTAGGGTTACCAAAATAAGGGAATTAATATTGATGCAATAGTCTATCTGTAGACTTCATGCTAATGTATTTAATATGCAGAATTATTAACATACAAGAACTGAAATTTACTTTTCATTTGCTTATTAGAGACTCTTTGTGCTTTAAAGTTTTCCACTTACGGAATATAAAATGCATGAAATACATATTATAATTAGGCAAGTGCTCTATCGCTGGTTGTGTAGCTCAGGGATAGAGCACTTGCCTGATTATGCACAAAGGCCTGAGTTCAACCTCCGGCGCCACTGAAATTAACTCAAATCAAGTCTCCAAATGCTCAAAATCTTTTAAAAGGCTTGCTTGCTAAGCCTACACGTTATTGTTAATAAGTTTAATATTTGAGGAAAGTTTTAATAGTAATTATGAACAGCAATGTCTCCTCTCCCTCACATGTAATGTGACCTCAGGCTGCTGAGCCCTATCTCAAGTCCAGTTCCTGTTCTGTGTCTCTATGCTTTCCTGAACCTGAGGGATCTTGCAAGTGCAAGACCTCATCTAGTCACTTTCCAGTGAATTCCTGTGCTGATGATGCCTCACACCATTTCCTTGGGGGTAGGGGAGATAAACAGTTCTAATAATTGGGCAGAACTTTTCTTTTTAGTCCTCAAGTTCTCATCCCAAGGGTAGAGCCGAAGCTTTTCTTAGGGAAGAAGAGAAACCTGACAAAACAAATTAAAATTATGGCTGTTCACCAAAATTTCTTTGGGAATCTAAAAGGGAAACTTCTATTATTAATACAGTAGATTTAAATTGCCTTTCAGACAAGCTTTTTTATTGAAATCTGAGACATATATAACATATTCATATTTGAGTACATTGTTTGAACAGCTGGTCATTCCCCCTATTGTTCTCTTCTGTACTGTATTTTCCTCTCCTTATTCTTTCCATTGTGGTTCCAAAATGAATTAAGCTCCACTGAAAAATTTATATTGGTATATATTGTTATATATACTGGTATATATTGTTCCATCAGATTTCACCTCTAACATATCTCCTTAGACACAGTTCTGTTATGAGCTCTTTGCAGCTACATATCTTTCTAAGAGTATACATCTCTGTTCTCTTTAGCATTCATGGTTATGGAGAGTACTTAGTAATGCTGCAGCTCAAGTGTAACAGTTCTCGTGGAAATGTCTGTGTATACATTCTGACACCCACATCCTGATTGCTGGACTTGCAGAGAAGGTGTGTGCTAAGGTAGTCTCCTAAAAATGGCTTGCTCCAACGTACAGTCATACACTGAGGTGTACACTGTGTGATTGGAGGAAAATATTCTTCAGCTTTGAAGGGAGTCTAAATCTTGTTTTTCAGATCTCTAAACCTGAGGACAATTGGAAAGGTCTATTCAACTTCATATATTAGAGACAAAAATTGTAGTTCTAGAGGAGAAATGCTGGGTCCAGTCATTGTACAACTTAGGAAGTATCAAGATGGCCAGCATCTTCTAGAGTAGTCTATGAATGTTCTGAGCACTTGGGATTTGGGGGATTCTACCATTATATTTCTTCATGACCTGTTTTTTAGGGAATAATAGGGAGGCAGTGCACTGTCATTATTTGTTTGAGAACAGCACCCCCTGGAGCATATCCCTAGGGAGTACATAGACTATAAGTAGAGCCCTTGTAGTTGTGTACAAGATATCACTAATAATCTGAGTTTCTACTTTCAGTAATAATCAGACATAAGGAAATACGCAAAGGAGCTTTAAAAGAGCCATACCTCAAGTTTATCTCTCAACTTCTTTACTTTTATATTTTTTGCCTATCAACCAAGTTGTATATTCTTTTGCTTCTTTTTCCAGATATGTAAGATGTGGTTTTTACACTTGTTCTATTATAAATTTGAATTAAAGTTTCTGTATGTTTTAGGTCAAACATTCAATAACTCAGAGACAGAAGGATTGCTGAGTTCGAGACTTGCCTGGACTCCATAGTGAGCTCAGAGCCAGCCTGAACTACAAAGCAAGACCCTGTCTCAAAAAAAAAAAAAAAAAAAAAAAAAAAAAAAAAAAAAAAAAAAAAAAAAAAAAAAAGAAAAAGAAAAACATTCAATAACTCTCTTTTTTACTAGTGATACATTTGTTCTTTATAAAGGAACAAGCAGAATTGGCCCTATGACATATTCTTTTTATTCTGTATATTAATACATATATGGAAAAGGTCTCAATATGTAGAGGAACGAAGAAATTTATTCAAGAGGACAAGGACTATTGAAATTTTCTCTGTGATATTTAAGTCTAGAGAAATATTTTCCTCTTTCCTTTGATCTTTCATCTTCCTTAATGGTAAAGTAATAACAATGAAATGTAATGTGCTTGCTCATTCTCTACTTGACTTTATACTTACATATTAAAATTTAAACAATTTCTAAATGCTTTTTTTTTTTTTTTTTTTTTTTTGAGACAGGGTCTCGCTTTGTAGTTCAGGCTGGCCTGAGCTCACTATGTAGCCCTGGCAAGCCTGGAACTCAGCAATCCTCCTGTCTCTGCCTCTCAAGTGGTGGGATTACAGGCGTGAGCTACCACGCCCAGCACTGTGGTATGTGGTATTGATTGATGGTGGGCGTGAGTCCCCACACCCAGCATTGTATGTGGTTACTGGCATCGAACTCAGGACCTTGTGCTTGGGAGGCAGGCACCAGAACCACTGAGCTACATCTCCGGCCCTCTAAATGCATTTTTGGTTGTTAAACCCGCAGCCTAGTACAAGTGCTCTACTACTGAGCTACATCCTTGATGTGATTTGTGCCTTTATAAATGAAGTAAGTTAATTTATTAGGTCCTGACTCCAGTACTTGTGGCTGCAAGGCATGCTGGGAGCTTAGCAGTAGTCTCAAAAGGAAAGAGAGTTGAAACTGAAACCCAGTACAGAGTACAGGAAGTCATAAGTACACATTTGCTTCATAAGCTTCACATTTACTTGAGATACTGGGCAAATGACTTAATATTCATGTAGTTCAGTTTCTTCATCTTTGAAGTGGGAATACATTGAGGAAGTATGAATAGATTTGTCTCTTTACACTCCAAATGGACCATAGATGAAAATGAAGATCACATAGTGTTTCTATGACAGCTCTCAGGTAACTATTAATGTTGGATTTCTAGTCTGTACATGAGTACACTGTCTATCTATTTGTGCCATACATGTGGTGTCAGTGTTTTTCACCGATGGCTTAGGCGTCATGCTGAGTGCCAGATTACAAGCATCTAATGTAGTCATGTGTAGTAGGCTTTGAAACATTAATTGAACAAATTATACTAAGACAGAGGTTAAACTGCAATGTCCTAAAATGATGTCCATTGTTATTTGTGGAAGGCTGAGTTCTTCAAAGCTGTTCTTCTGTGTCTTTTCTTTTTAAAAATTGCATTTAAAACAATTTGGCCACCCTCAGAAAACCAGCCATACCCCCCCTTCCCATCCCCACGGGCTGCCCTGGAATGCTGCCACTGGGCCTTTGTCTGTGGACATGGTATGTGGCTGCGCTATGCTGCTTTCTGTCCCACTAACCTCTATTTTATTTGCCATGAATGGTGTTCCCTATTGTTGAAAGCAGCAATTTACCAACCAAGCAAGTTTGGAGTCCTGTTTCATGGAGCATTAAGGAGAGCAAAGGGAAAGTTTAAACAGATTTGCCTCCCTGATTTCCTGAAAGGATCACAGACAAAACTTACCCTCTGGTAAAATGCTTTCCGTTTGCATTATAATAACAAGAATTTGTCATGCCAGGGAAACAGAGAGGCCATGAGACAGTAGCCCTATAATTGTATTTCTCAGTTTCATTTAGTGCCTTTACAGTTCATGGAATATCATGCTATTTAAAATACAAACTTTAAGCCGGGCATGGTGGCTCACACCTGTAATCCCAGCACTTGGGAGGCAGAGACAGGCGGATTGCTGAGTTCGAGGCTTGCCTGAGCTACATAGTGAGCTCAGGGCCAGCCTGAACTATAAAGTGAGACCCTGTCTCAAAAAAAAAAAAAAAAAAAAGATAAATAAAATACAAACTTTAAAATCTCAGAAAATTCAGAAAGGCTCTTTTTTCCTATGACTATAAAAATGGTGTACCCAAAAGAACTTAGAAAATCACAGTGGAAAACAGATGTACATCCTTGTTCATAGCAGCTCAGTTCGTGATAGCTCAATCTTGGAAACAACCCAAATACCCATCAACTGGAGAGTGGATAAAGAAGATGTGGTTTTTTAATTAAATGGAGTACTATTCTGCCATAAAGAATGACAAGATTGATTCATTTATGTGCAAATGGATGCACCTGGAGGACACCCTAAGGAGTGAAATCAATAGAACATAGATAGGCAAATACTGGATCTTCTCGTTGATATGAGCACCAGTAGATGCAAATGAGCTCTAGTAGTATGACAATCTTTTTAGAATGGGAAATTTCCAAAGGAAATTTGGTGTGGGGATGTAATGAGGGGAAGGAATAAATATGATTCTGAAAGAAAATAAAAGAGCATGTATATAGGGGATGGGGAGGTGTGGGTGGGGATATGGGTAAAAATGAGAATTGACTGTGTCATACATTGGTACAAATTCCCCAATGTTATATGTGATTGTGAGATATATGCAAATTGTACCAATAAAGAATGCAATTTTAAAAAAATGGTGCTTGGGCTGGAGATTTAGCTCAGCGGTTCCGGCACCTGCCTCACAAGTGCAAGGCCCTGAGTTCAATCCCGGTAACTACATACAATGCTGGGCGTGGTGACTCACGCCCACCAGCCATCAATACCACATACCACAGTGCCGGGCGTGGTGGCTCATGCCTGTAATTCTAGCACTCAGGAGGCAGAGACAGGAGGATTGCTGAATTCGAGGCTTGCCTGGGCTACATAGTAAGCTCAGGGCCAGCCTGAACCACAAAGCGAGACCCTGTCACAAAAAAAAAAAAAAAAAGTTGCTAATTTTTTTTTTTTGTAATTAAACATATGGGTCTTAACAATGGAACGATGCTTCAAAAGTTCAAGGTAAAATACGAAATCTATAGCTCTTAGTTCTTCACAGAACTCCTTTATGTTTACAGTAAACATGGAAAAAATCTCTCGCATATCTGGTTTATTTTGTAGAACTGAATTTCTGTAAAGCATGTGTTAACATATAGGACATGATTTAAAGTGATGCAGTGCTCACTGAGTAATTCTCTGTAGAAAGCAGGCTCCATGAGACCAAGGGCACAGCATTCTTCATTGCCCTGCCTCCAGCTCCAGTAACATCACATTTGGAAACAGGTGTTTATGTCGGTGATTGTCATATGCATCTTGTTTCTATCCAGCAATACAAATGAACATTCTGAAGAAGACATTTTCAGAATTCAAGCTCCCCAGCCCTGGCTGAGGCCACACCCGATGCAGTGAAGGGCTCAGCACAGAGCAGGGCTGCACTTAGAAGTGAGGCCTTCCTCTCTCTTGCTTCATACCCCAAATGGCTTCCACCCTTACTTGAGCAATAGGTTAACTTGACCTGAATCTGGCCTCTGTTCAGAGGGAACCAAGAATCTGTTAATCTCCCTGCCCTTAGCCCAGACCCTCCTACATTCACACTTGGCTTGTTCCTACTCCTGTGCCAGAGCTCAGCTTCAGTTTTAGCTCTAATAAAAAGCGTTCCTTCCCTGTCTGGAGCATACTGTGTAGTTCCCCTGAGATTGGCTGCCTTAGCATTTTGGCTCTTTTTCTTCAAAGCTTATGTCAAAATTATCATTATATAGTTATCTGCCATTCTTTATTATGTATCTCCGTGACTAGTTCATAAGATCCTTGATAACAGGGGTTTAACCCATTTTTATCCTCAATCAAAACTCCAGCAATCAATAGTTTCGAGTTGAAGCAGACACTCAATAAATTTCTTCTGAATCCACAAATAATTTAATCAAGAGAGAAGGGACATAGGAAAATGGGACAGAGGGAACCAAGAATTGGGTTTGATGACTTACTTAGTATTTCTTCTAATTTGCCTATATTCTATTGACATTTCTTGCTCTTAATAGACTAATCTTGACCATTTCTCCTCAAAATATGTGGGTGTATGTGTTTAGTTTTATGTACTTTTTGAAGCTAGTTTGATGCAATGGCTTTATTTCTATTTAATAAAAATCATATTAAATTATTTTGATTTAATCATCTATGTCATGAATTACTTAATAAATGAAAGTCTTAATGTCTATAATATAGGAATTTTAAAAAACTGCACTGAACATTAATTGCGCATTTTGGGCCTTAACTGATTGCTGAATTTTAACCATAAAATGTATAAATCATACATGTACATTTGAATAAACATGTATCAGGGGCCATATTTTCTTACATCCTCAAAAGTTTTAATGACTGGGCCGGAGGGTTAGCTCAGTGGCTCCGGCGCCTGCCTCACAAGCGCAAGGTCCTGAGTTCGATCCCCGGTAACCACATATAATGCTGGGCGTGGAGACACGCCCACCAACAATCAACACCGCATACTACAATGCCGGACGTGGTGGCTCACACCTGTAATCCCAACACTCGGGAGGCAGGGACAGGAGGATTGCTGAGTTTGCGGCGGCTTGCCTGGGCACCATAGTGAGCTCAGGGCCAGCCTGAACTACAAAGCGAGACCCTGTCTCAAAAAGCCAAAAAAAATAATAATAATAAAAAATTAAAAAAATAAAAAAAAAGTTTTAATGACTTCTATTAAGTTCTCATCCAGCTTTCTCTGCTAGAGAGTTGTTCTGATGAGTTGACCGTGTGTTTATGACAGACACAAGGATGAGCCTAGGCTGGATGCAGAATAACATACCTGTAATCTCAACTGCTCTTTGGAAAGCACAGGCTGATGTATTGCAAATTTCAGGCCAGCTGGCCACTTTCACAGACCTTATCTAAAAGTTAACACAGTTGGGGATGTAGTTCAGTGTTCCTTGGTTACAACCCCAGAACCAAAAATAAAAAATAAATGAATCCAGAAGCATAGTAATAATGAGAAACTACAGTTACCTACAAAGCCAGACAAGGAGTTAGGTTTGCCCCCAGGAAGATGGTAGCACCAGGAATGCATAAGGCCAAGGCTGGAAAGGAGTGTGGGGAGAGTGGGGTTAAGCCTTGGATGATAAAAGAAACTCGAAAAAACATTTGATAAAAAGCAATTAATTGTTTGTGTATTCACTGCTATCTTAGATCTGGCTTCCCAGAGCTCCGTGCTCTGCGACGCAGATTTGTGTTCAGGCTGTCAAAGAAAATCCAAAGAAGGAAGTGGGAGAGCAGAGTGAGCTAGAACTTATCACGGGTGCACTTGGAGGTGCGGTCCCAGCCTGAATGTGCAGGGGCCCTGGAACACTCCTTACACAGAGCACAGTCTGTCCCTCCTGAAGCCAAGAAGCCGCTGGGCATTCACATTCCCAACAGTCCCAAGTCCATCTGGCTACCGCTCAGACATTTCACGTCAGGATGGGGCCCAGACTGTTCCCATTTGCTCAGGGTCCTCTGAGGAGCTGACAGGAAATAGCTGTTAGTAGTAAAGTACAAACAGAAGCTGCAGGATAAGAACCGGAAGTAGAAAAGAGAGCAGTATTGGGGGGAACACATATGCCACTGGTGACACTTCCCCACCTACTCAATGTTCCTTGATGTTTAGACTTCTGTTTCAACTTCTGTGAAAAAATACCCTTTCTCTCTTTGGTCCTCTGACCAAAGAGATTCAGTCAACTCTGTAGCAGTTTCTTTCTTCACCTTTATTATGTGTGGCTACTGTCACATTTACTATTCTTAAATAACTACCCTCACCAGCTATTTTTTCTTCAGAAAGTGCCTAATTATTAATAAGAATTATATACTTTGCCTTTCCTGTTACACCATGAAACTGCACATAGGTCAATACCTTGTTAATAATGAGCAGTGGGTCACATCTGTGCTGTGAGCCCCGTGAGGAACAGATAGACCACATATTTTGCTGACTCTTTGAAAGGTTCTAAACCACTGGCCATCTCTTAGCTGCCTTAAATTAGTTCTCCCTCCTAGATTTATTTAATCTAGTCAAAGAATAATTCAAAGTGGAGATGGTTCCCTAGACTCAAAGCCACATTAACGTATGGTTGTCAGCAAATGTGGTCCACGAAGGGGGACTCTTTTACCCTTGAAAAATGCTTATCCTGTCTATCAGTATTAATGGAGGTCATTGTGCCCATGAGACCTATTCCAAGGTGGAGATATAACCCTTCAGAATCTTCTCTCCTGTTAAATTTAACACACTACAGGAAGCTGGAAATAAGAGTTGATTTGGGAACTCCTCTAAAAAAGCCCAGTGCCAAAAAGAGACTGGAGTTACCCTTAAAATAAAACCCATGATTTACTCTGTTTTTCAGGAACCGGCTGTCTGGCTGCTCTGCTCCCTTTCTTTCTGTTCTGTCTTGTTAAACTTGTATTCAGGAGTTATTTACTGAACGCCTACGGTGGACAAGCACAATGGTCAGAGTATAGTAAGGAACAGTATGTACAAATGGCTCTTTTCCCAAAAGCGTTCATTAGACTTGGAGACTGAAATTAACACACACACACACACACACACACACACACACACCCATTTACAGTCTATGGAAAGTAATATGAAGGCTATAAAGTGGAAGGAGGAAACAGAGTGACTGTGAAGTGGGCATAGGAGGTGTCTTTATAGTGGTGTCATTTGAGAAACAGCAAATTCTCCATTGATCTAGAGGTGGAAATTTCTGGGCAGAGAGAATAAGGAGCATAGAGTTCTTGGTCCAGCCCTGAGGCTGATGTGCTACAGAGAAGCTGGCCAGGGTAGCCAGAGAGAAAACAAAGGGTAAGGTGGTCATGAGCTCTGAGAGGGTGGCTCCAAAAGGCCCCAGAAGCCACAGGAAGAAAACAGATCTTGGAGGATTCAGTAGAGGGTATTAAGTAAAAGGGTGACTTGGTAAAAATATAGCTCCCTGCTGTTGGTGGTGATATAAGGAGAGATTGGGATGACAACAGAACAAAGGCAGTAGGAGAATGCCCTGGGCTGCTCCTGCCTAACACCTCATAGTAAGGCATTGAGCAATTATTGGAACATTTATTAACTTCACTTTTATGCTCTAAAACATGGTGATGATATTCATATACCATATGCAAGATTATATTCATATACGAGAACATATTAGGGTTTGATGTATTAATATTTCATGGAAAGTTATTGTAATATTTGGTGCAATTAATAACAACTGCATGTTTACTTTTTTTTTTTTTGAGATAGGGTCTCACCTTGTAGTTCAGGCTGGCTCTGAGCTCACTATGTAGCCCAGGCATGCCTCGAACTCAGCAATCCTCCTGCCTCTGCCTCCCGAGTGCTGGGATTACAGGCGTGGGCCACCATGCCCAGCATTGTGGTATATGGTACTGATTGCTGGTGGGCATGAGTCACCATGCCCAGCTCTGTAGTATGTGGTTAACAGGGATCAAACTTGGGACCTTGCACTTGCCAGGCAGATGCCTGAACTGAGCTAAATCCTTGGTCCCATCTTTAACTATTTTTATTGGTATTATTGGGTATAAAGAGGTTGAGGACTGAGCAATACAGCTTGTTATCTGTGCACAGAGAGTGTTTAGAGGGTTTTCAACATCTAAAAGTTCTTCCTCTAACTTTGCTGCTGTTGACACATGGTGGTGGCCACAAGCCAGTCAGTTATTAACTGTGTCTCACTTTGCCTGTGTACACTACACCTGGAGAAAGTACTGACTACCGTATAGTAGACCAAACACTTTTCTTGTTATTTTTAGTTTATATGTTCAGTGACTGTGAAGTCCGTGTATTCTAATACCTTTTAACTGTAAACTATAAACAAGAACAGAAGAAAGGAAGGAAAATGGTTGCTGTGGAGCATTGATAAAATGGTAAGAGGAGGGAAAGGCCGTATTAGAGGGACTGCAGCTCAGTAGCACAGTGCTTGCCTGTCATGCGTGAGGCTCTGGGTTTGACTCTTAGCATTCAAGAAAAAAAGAACAAAGAAAAAAAGACAAGGAAAAGGAAAGAGGGGTTCGAATTGACAGTGTCAGTTTTCTCAAGGAGGGAGCAGAAAGGACAAGCTTCAGTAAAAGATTTAGAGGACTTGTTACTACTCACACAGAAAGATTAATGTAGAGGCTGTTTGTTCAGAAATGCAGAAACCCACCCCATAAATCAGATAGGTACTTGACAGATATTTGGGCTTCAAAGATTCTGCTACTTAGCACCTGGAACCCAGGTTTGAACCCTGCTTGAGTCAACTGATTATAAGCATATGATTTTAAATAAACCACCCACTTCTATAAATTGCAGCATCTTTGTCAGTAACATTCCACTTCAGTGTTGTTTGAAGACTCAACAAAGACAACACAGGAAAAGAAATCTGTTCCTCTTTATTGTGGGTGCAACTGTCATTAATCACCCAGCTCTGAAAAGTGAGACACATTCGGACCCTAGTCATCATGCTTTCATTTAAGTGACTTCACCTTATGGTAGATGTCAACCCAGGAGAATTGGGGGTTCTTGTTCTTCAGTTCAGACAGCAAATGTATTATCTGATAGTTCATGTAAATTGCAGCATTCACCTAAAGCCCTTCAGATGGGTATCCTCATTATTCTTGAAATAGGTCTTTTCCTTCACATGGCCCTTTTGTAGAAGAATTGTACATATATTTTGAATTCTCCCTCAAACACCTTATAATGCATATGAATTTGGGTGTGAGGTGTTAAATTGAAATTAGCATCATCATCTCTCCTGAGTGTGGCTAGTACTATTTTCGTTTAGTCTTTTGGACACTAAGGGAAAGGAACAGGCTTTTGTGTTCTTGGTTGGCATGCCTCATAGACTGTGACATCTTTCTAAAATGCACATAAATTTTCTTGCTTTCTTCACTTTGCAGCATGCCTCTCAGGGGGCATTTCAGAGCACACACTCTGGAAGAAATAACAAAGTTTCCTTGACTCATGCTCACAAGCCCTGCTTTCTCTCCTCCTCCTTTGTCCCTAGGTAAGTGTGAAATTGGCTGGGCCTACTACTGCACAGGAGCAGGTGCCGCTGCCGCCATGCTGCTGTGCACATGGCTGGCTTGCTTCTCAGGCAAGAAACAGAAGCACTACCCGTACTGAGGTGGAGCCACTGGCAGCAAACAGAGGAGAAGAGAGGCCACAGGGGCTTGAAGGGGCCAAAGCATCCTGCTACTTACAGAAGGTGGAACAGTGGTTCTAATCCAATGCACTGCAAAGGAAATGAAACCCATTGGAATCAGGATCAATGTGGAAGAAGGAACAGTTATAGAAGATTTGTGGGGAAAAAATGGAGAGAATGAGGTGAGGTAGAAAAATGGACCAAAAGTTAAAAATATTGCAGAGTGTTGGGTAATTCTATTCCATAGATTATTGTTAATGTATATCCACACACACACACACACACACACACACACACAGCAAATTTATATATGCAAATAGGGTTTTTGTCTTTGTTATGCTTTGTTTTTTAAAGATGAAGACTTGGGAGACTCCAAAGGGCTAGTAGAAACAATATCAAGTGGGACACGGACCCCGCAGAAGTTCCCATAGGTGATGGCACTCCAGAAGCACACGAGCACGTGCACATCCGTTTACATACCCATCCCACACTCAGCCATCATCACACTAGCCACAGGGGAAGTTTAGCAGTAATGACGCCTCATTTTAGTATGCATTGAGAATACAGTATTATCACTTTGTAAAGCATCCACTTAACCTAATAAATGGACCAATAAGCCACTTTGTCAGTATTTTGTGTATCCTGCATCAACTTCATACCCTGGTCATGTTTTCAGTGTTTATACAGATGCGTAAAGTTAAGACTTCATACTTCAATATTATTCAAAGATATGCAATATTTCTCTGAGTAGCTTCTGCTATAATATTCTTAAGAAAGGGGCAACTTTCTGTCCAGTAGAAGAGATAATTCAGTCAAAGATACGAGAAAAATGACAGTCATTTTCCAGTCATTAGATTTTGGTTTCTTTTGTCCATTATTGTAATGTGCTGTACCACATTTATTTCCATATTCATTTTGTAAAAATTATAAAGTGCTATTTTGTTTGTATTTGAAAAGCTCTGTGAATAAATTCTCTCTTTGATCAATAGCCCAATGAGTCATAGAGTGTTAATTCAGTTATCAGAGTTTTTTCCCTTTAATTTCTTAAATATAGCCTTTCAACTCTGACAGTCCTGATAATTTTCCTTTTCTCTTTAAAGGCCTCTCATTAATTCACTCAGTAATTATCCAACCAGGTCTTGTTCTAGACATATAATGCATTAAAGGTAAGGCAAAATTTTTTGTTCAGCTTAAATTCTTTGCAGCCAGAATTCTAACTTCTTTTCATTGCATTTTTATCATGACTAAATTCTTATAAGAGAATTTCAGGCCTCTTCTGTATTAAGTTTGAGCATGTAGACAATATTCAGATAGGATTTAGGGCAGCAAGAACAAAATCACAGTGTCTGAGCTGAACGTCACCATGATGGTCACAGTGTACCACAAGCTCTCAGTGACTTGCTGTTCCTCCACCTTCTCTGGTTTGCCAGGGGTCACTCACGATGCTGTTATGTAGGGATTATGACCATTTAAGGAGGGTCATCTCACACTCCTACCCCAGAAGGAAAGTCCAGAGGAAAGGTGTAGACTTTTTTTGATATTTCCCCTCCCCTCTGCCCAACAGCAATCAACTCTTTCAGGAGCAAAACGTATGTGCCAGATGACGAGTACATTCTTTATTAAAGAAGGATAAGTTAATATATCAATTCAGTTTGAGTTAGTTTATGAATTACATACTTTTCATACCTGGAAATTGAACATTCTAGTTATTTACATGTGAAACTATATTTTCTACAGTTGATACATATTAATTGAACTTGAATATCTCACTTGCTTCCAGTCATTTAATCTTCCCAGAGTGCGATCCATATGGCCTTAAGAAGAACAATACAAAAATGTGGCCAATAAAATTCTGGATATTCTGAGGTTTTGTTGGTATGGAGAAAGCTATTCTCTCTCAAATACGTAATTCATAGTGTGCGGAATGTCGCTTGATTGTGTCTCATTGTGTGCTGAGCAAGGGCCTCTTGACTGTGGCTTCCTGCAGGGGAGAGATTACACTTGGCTTCCTCAATTAGCCTGTCACTTCCATGAATCACCAGTGCTCTTCAGGTCTTTTTGGCTTCATCTGTCTTCCTGTCAGAATAGTAGTGTGACTTCTTAGTTCCCATTATCAAGTTGGATTTCTCTATGAAATCTATTAAGGTTTAATTCTTTGGGCAGATACAGTGGTAGCATTATCATTTTTGTGTACATGAGGTTGGACATCAGTGAGACTGCCTAGAATAAAAAGCTGATCACTATTACATGATA
The DNA here is from genome assembly GCA_004025085.1 of Thryonomys swinderianus. Taxonomy (NCBI): domain Eukaryota; kingdom Metazoa; phylum Chordata; class Mammalia; order Rodentia; family Thryonomyidae; genus Thryonomys; species Thryonomys swinderianus. The sequence goes on from PVIC010005061.1 coordinate 54,248, forward strand.
AAAAGAAAATGACAAACCCTTGGATTTTGAGTCCTGGGTAGTCATATTTCCAATCATTGTTTTTTTAAGATGCCCCAACATTTCATGAGGAGTATCTAAATTAAGAATTATATGTACTGGATATCAAATGAAAATCAGAGTTTATAAAATAATAGCAGTAACAATCTAAAAAGTATATACAGATGATCTTCAATTTGTGATGAAGTTACATTTAAAAAATCATTGATAAATTGAAAATATTTTAAGTCACAAATCTATATTTAATCAAACCAAATCTATACTTAATCTGTATTTAACTTACCAAACATTATGGCTTAACCACACAGTATATCGCATAGTATCAGTTGTTTAGCACAGTGACTTTATGACTGTTTGGTGGCTAGAGTTCCCCATCTCTGTCTGTCCTCCTAAGAGAATGGCATACATCTTCCTAGTGTGGAGGGACCAAAATTCAGAGTAGGTTCTACTCAGTATATATTGGTTTTACACCATTATACAGCTGAAAAATCATGAGTCAAACTCACCAACTGGCAACTACCATTAGATTCACGTTTATGCACATTTAAAAGGAGAAAGTTCCATGTCCACAATTTCAAAAGACTTTCATGGCTTGTACAGGCTGGAAGGGGAGTGGGAAGTTGACCTTACTTTTAGGAAGAGAAAGTGACAATCAAGTTAGTAAATGACATTTAGTGGACCCTTACAGTGTTCAGAAATTCATATATGTACTTGAGTAGAAGTACTGGGTAACTAGCATAAAAGAGAAACAGGAAGCCGGGCATGGTGGCTCACGCCTGTAATCCCAGCACTCGGGAGGCAGAGGCAGGAGGATTGCTGAGTTTGAGGCTTGCCTGGGCTACATAGTGAGCTCAGGGCCAGCCTGAACTACAAAGTGAGACCCTGTCTCAAAAAAAACAAAGAGAGAGAGAGAAACAGGGACATCAGGAATTACCATATCCTGTGATGCCAATTGAGTCTCAAAGACAGGGAGGATGTTGCTTCCAAATAAAGAATCTTACAAAACAAATGGAAAGGATGCATGGAAAGCTAATAAAAGGTTAACTTCTGTTCTTCAAATGGCAACATTAAGACAAAAGGAAAACAAAAATTAGAAAAAGTTCCATGTCTGGCAAAGAACTTATATTCAGAATACATAAGAAACTACAGCAAATAAACAAAAAAGACAGTTCACTGTTTTACAAGGGTAACAATTTGTGTGGTTATTTTCCAAGGGTGATTTTGTTTAAACACATGAAGAAAGCATTTGTTCAGCATGATTAGTTACAAAGAAAATGCAACTTGGAGAACCACAATGCAATAGCATTTCACATACACTAGATGACTAAAAAAGTGGAAATGCCAGCAGCAGGGAATGTTGCCCAGTAAGGGTGTGCTGGACAGAACAAGAAGCAATTCTTATCATGTTAACCATAGTAGTTCCCATTTTAGGCATCTATTCAAATAATTATGACTACAAGGATGTTCATTTCAATTTTTTGTAATAACTCCAAATTGGGAACAAGTCAAACGTCTACCAGTGCACACACACACATTGAAGTTACTCACATAATGGAAACTACTCAGCAATAAAGACCAGTAAACTTCTGCTGCACACAACAACCTGGATTAATCTTATAGATATATCAGGCAAAAGAAGCCAGATTGTGGGGAAAATTAACATATGGTGACAGAAATTACAATAGTGGCATTTTGACTGTAAAGGACACAGAGCTTTCTGAGACAGCTAAAATGTTCTGTGTATTGTTTGGAGTGGGGACCACACAGTTTACACCTAACAAAATCTATGGATTCTGATAATTGTGCCCTTTTGAGAGATGTGGGGAAGGGCCTTCAAGGCTGATGGAACTAAATCCTCTCCCATTGTGGCAGTGAGGCCACTTGGGGCATGAGGTTGAGGCTGGAGGACAAGGAAGTGTTTTTTTGCACCATGCTATGAGCACTTAAGTCTAATACTTAAAATTGGTCCTAGAGGGAATGGAAGGATTTGAGGTAGAGGGAGTTGTGGCAGAGACAGTTTGTGCATTTTAGATTCCTGGAACAAGTTTGGTGAGTCACTGGATGGCAGTGGTGGGTGAGGAATCCTTACAACGTAGTTATTCCAATGACAAAGAGTTGCTGAGCGTCCCGTATGGTCTAAGTGGAAAAAGATGTGAAGAAATAAATGATGGTTTCCAGTTGAAAAATGATAGGAAATATTCGTGGAGGTGAAGACAGATTACAGAGAACAAGGTAAAATCAGTAGATCCTTAGATTACAGCAAGAAAGAAGGATGAGAGTAGAGATGATTCAGGGCTCTGTTGTGAAAAGTTGGCTGAGTGACAATGTCACAGAGACAGAATAGCAAAATATATTCCACAATGTGTACATCATGTTGTACTTCATAAATACACAGTGTTATTTGTTCATTAGAAAGTAAATTCAAAAAGAAAATGACTTTCAATCTAGAAATTAAGAAAAATCGTTCAAAAATGCAACAGATAATTCAAATAAAGATCTTTTTTACACATATTGGAAGGAGCAAGAAGAGAAGAAGCAAGAGGAAGAGGGAAAGAAGGAGAAAAGGAACAGAGAGAGAGAGAGAGAGAGAGAGAGGGAGGGAGGGAGGGAGGGAGGTAGAGAGGAAGGAGAGAGAAGGTTACTAATGACTTGTGTGTGGTTCTTGCGAGATATCTAAGTTCCCATGCAGATCCCTAGAGAGTAATTGAAAATTAAGGCCTGACACATGGATCAAACTTTGAATATAGGGGGGTATAAGGCTGGGGATGTAGCTCAGCAGCAGCATGCCTGCTTGGCAAGTACAAGGTCCTGAGTTTGATCCCTGTTACTGGAAAAAAAATTGTTTAACAACAAATAGATAACAAGAAACCATCAATAATATGTGGAAAAATACAAAGAAATGAATGTAGAAGAAATCTTAAGTATTTCATTGCTCAACACCAAAAGCACTAAAATATCTTTGCTAAAGAAACAATCACAACCGTTGGAGGGAATTCAAGAGAAGATACTGTCACAGACACCAAGGCAGAGAAGAGAATTTCAAGAGGAAGACTATTCTCAATAGTATTTATGGGGAGTCAAGTCCCCAATTTGGTAAGTAGAGAGACAACCAATAGCCTTAGAAAAGAGCACCAAAGACACTAGTGAAATTGCTAACAATCTTTTGTTAGAGCTAACAAGAGCTAATGAAGGAACAGTTGTACAATAATCTTAAGAATCCTAACACTAAAGGGAAGCAGAAAGAGGGAGTTGATTTTATATCTTTATTAGTAACAAAAAAATTGTAAAAGCTCTTTGCAATCTTTGGTGACTGCGGTAAGTTTGTTAGGACAGCCAATGTTCATATATGCTCTTCTTTGAGGTAGGCTTTCTCTGTTGAAGTGGACAGTCTCTAAAGAGCCTACATGGAGATAAGATTGCTAGATTGTCACAGCACATTCCAGCAAGCCCACAGGACCTGGAAAAATTCATCAGGCACCTCAAGAACAGTTTAGAAGTGGGAATGGGGGTTAGTTCCTCCAGAGAAAGGCAAGAGGGTGCTGTGAATGAGGCCATTACATCAGCATGTGTCATGAGGGTCAACAAGAAAATAACTAAATTTGCCCTGGAAAAATTCACCTATCATAGAAAAGACAGTACCTCATAATCCAGGTTATCTTCCCCTCACCCTCTAAAACACCATTTCCTTGAACTACATCCCCACCCCTTTTTTTTACATTTTACTTTGAGACAGGTCTCACTGGGTCATTTTAGTTAAAGTAAATCTTGGTATCTAAAAATAAGAGATGTTTGACACTAAGGAAAAATGAGGCAGGCCATTTATAACATTAACAAAGGCAAGGAGGAGCTCAGTGTTGTGAAACCTTTTGTTGCCACATAAGCAAAATGCCTTCCACCAATACTAGGATCTGCAAATTCTTGTGCTTGTGTATATTTTAACAAGTTTAGCCGTTTAGCCAAGAATAGCCATTTCTTTGGACAGGGGGAGAAAACGTTACCTGTTGTAATATTTGGAAGCGTATGCTGTACTTCTACATATGCTTGCTGGAAATGCTCATTTTGACTTACCCAGAAGATCTCTTATGGCTGCTCATATTCTTGTATTTTTCTTTTCGTTATTTATACCTTGGAGAAATGTCCATTGGTCATTTACTGTGCTGTGACAGGCTCCGTCATTGGCATAGTTTACCTTTTATGGCGGGCTGTAAATTTTCCCACTCATTTTAAATTTCTGAAACAAGTACACTTTTTAAGTTACTTAAACACATGTTAGATCACAAAGCCAATAATAATTTCTAAATGAGAGTCTAACTTGTAACATATATAGAAATAAGATTTTACAAGAGGGGCTTTCTATAAAAGGCTGTTTTTTCTGTATTTATGTGGACTGAATTAAGATTTAGGGAGGCAAGTTATTAAGTGATTCATTTCTAAGCCATTTTACCTAAAAACACCTAGTCTTTAAGGAAACCACAAGACTAAGGATATGAGGTGTGATCAAAATATACAGTGAATGTTTGAATTTAAAAATTGTGTTACAGTAAGAGACACATTGCCCTTATCCCCCCTGAAACATTCTGCCTCATTTCTAACACACTCATCCCAACATCCCTGCCATTTTTTGGAGCCATTCTGGATATTTTCTTTTGTGAGTGTCTAATGAGGTGTGATACAAAATCTGATGAATGCCACTGAGTGCCATCCAGTGGAAAGACATCCTCTTAAGACATTACAGTATGTCCTCATCCACCTCACTCTTTCCACCTTACCCCTATAAGTCTGTAAAGGAGAATATATGTACACTCAGTATAAAATATGAATTTTGTAAAGGAGAATATATGTACACTCAATGTAAAAGTGTCAAGAAGAGTAAAAACTGCAAATTTTATAGATCATCTAGAAAGATTTGTCACTGAAATATCAATACTTGAAAATAAAAGCTGACACTAAAAGAATCATTTTTATTCCATCTGATCTCTGTCTTCAGTTCCTCTGAAGACCTATTCCCCATTCTTTTTACAGAAGGTAAGGAAATGGTTCTTGCCAATTTAGTTCATTTTCTCTATTATCCACAGTGTTTTGTCCTTGGAAGCACTGTATGCTTTAGAATGTTTTCTTCTAAAGCAGAGATCTCTTGCCTTCACTTTTTATCTGCTTATTTTTCTATGACATTTATCTCACATCAATCACCCAGAAATACATAGCCACAGTTTCACTGTTGCAGCTGCCTGAGATTTGATACAGAGGCTCCAGACCTTTATCTGTTCTCTTTGACACCTGGCTCGTTGCTATGTGGGAGGAAGGGAAATTGAAACTC
>PVIC010005062.1:0-59565 GCA_004025085.1 Thryonomys swinderianus
GCCTGCCATGGGCTAGTGGGTCCAAGTGCCCATCCTTCTGGCTAACAGGAACTCTGGTCTTGATATTGTGTAGCCCATGCTGTGTGCACCCTGTCTACTTTGTGCCATGCCTGATTTCAATGCCCTTTCCATGTCTCCCATCAGTGGGCACAGGGGTCTCCCTGTAGTTAGTTTGTCATGTGCTTCCCAGGTCACCCATCAACAGTGAGGGGACAGGCAGCCAGCCACCTAGGAGGGGCCAGACAGCCTGGCCCCAGCCTGCATCCTGCAGCACTTAGCACCACAACTGCTTTGTCCACTATTTCTGAGCCTAACCGCTGTGGCCAGGGTTTCACTGCTCCTGTGTTCTGTGCCTGGGAGCTGGGCCACCTGGGTGGCAGCCACCAGTATGGATACAAACTGAGATGTGCTCTGAACGTAAAACACACACCGGCTGGACCACAAATGGGGGACAAAAGTATGCAAACCATCAGATTAATAATTTTTATTCGATGACATATGGCAATAATAATTTCAGGGAAGCCAGGTATGGTGGCACATTCATGTGAACCCAGGACTCTGGGAGGCTGAGAGAGGAAGACTACAAATTTGAGTCCAGCCTGGGCAACTAACAACATAGCCAGAGGCTATCACAGAATGGAAAAACATTTAAAAAGAAGGCTGAGGAGATAGCTCAATTTGAGGACTTTAGTTCACTCTCCAGTATTCCAAATAATAATAACAACAGCAGTAATTTCAGGATAAATCAGGATAAGTGAAAGATGTCATCACAGCGAACTTCATCTGCTCCTTCGAGGTCTGTTTATTTAGCTACTGCGGCACAGGGCAGGGGACACAGGGCTGCATGCATGCCAGACTAGTGCTCCGCACTGAACTTCACACCCAGCCCTTTCTTTCTTCTGAGACAGGGTCTAAGTTTCTAGGTTTCCCATGCTGGGCTCAAACCCATGAGCCACCTGCCTCAGTCCCCCCCTAGCCAAGATCCCAGGTATAAGCCACAACCCTTGGCTTCGTTTTACTTTTTAAAATGTGGTTCCTGGAAAATCACAAATGGAATGTAGTTTGAATTAGGTTTCTGTTGGGCTGAGACCCTGCTGGTCTGACACCCCATGGAGGGTGCCAAGGGAAATCTCACAAACAGGTGGACAGAGGGACAAACAGACAGACAGATGAATGAATGAATGAGTGAATGAATGAATGAATGAATGAATGAACATGTGACCAGATGCTGAGAACAGGAGGTCCACAGTGCACTGGAGTCCCGGCTGGTGCAACCCTGGCATCCTTAGACTTCAGAGTCTGCTTCTCCTGTGACTGAGCTGCAGCCCACCAGGAAAAGTCTCCTGAGGAGCCACCCTGGCCCCTCTCAGCCACTCACACCCTGTTGCATGCAATTCCCTTGCCCCTCATACCATCTCCCATGTCCCCATCGGAGCCCAGGACAAGACCACCCCACCAAGCATGTGAGCCAGCGGCTGGCCCTGCCTGGAGTTCTCAGGCAGAAGAATGCCACGCTGTGCTGGGCATAGTACCCAGGCTACCTCAGCCAGAACCAGCACACCACAGTGCCCAGTTTCATTCCTAGAGAAAGGCTGGCTTTGAAGTTGCAGACCAGTGGCAGAACCAGGCAGCACTCACAGGGTGCTCCAGCTGCCAGCTGAAGGGCTCTAACTTGCCGTAGCACCGTACACCAACCTGAAGTCCTTCTGGAATCTTTGGGGAGAAACATGTTCGCTGCAGCCCAGGTTTCAGGCAGCTGAGCCTGAAACAGGTCAGTCATGTATGTTCTTCCGTTTGTGACTGGTGACCACTAGGTCTGAGGCTGATTGATGCAAGAGACACTCTCAGGCTGCTGTGCCTGAGGAGTGCTGTCCTCCCCTGCTGTCCCCGTGGCCACCCTTTATGAGTCTTTTGTCTCCTTGTGTGTGTGGTACTGGGAACTGAACTCTGGGTTTTTCCCATGCCCCAGACCTGTGCCCTCATCCCCAGCCAGCTGGGACCTCCAAACCCAGTACTTTGGGAAGTCCAACCCCATGGCCCAGCAAGTTTATGAAAGGTTTCCACCCTTGGTTTTGCATTTGAAATTACAGTATTTGGCTGTAAGTCACTCATCAAACAATGTAGGCAGCTCCTGCAGCCAGGAATGCTGCCCAAGTGAAACGTCAGGGTTTATTCAGACGTCCTGGTATCATGAAAACCAAAGTTAGTGGCATATAGAGTTTGAGTCTTTCAAAAATGTTTGGTGGGGACTGGAGATTTAGCTCAGTGGTTCTGGCTCCTCCCAAGCAAGCACAAGGTCCCTAGTTCAATCCCCAGTAACCACATACCACAATGCCAGGCATGGTGACTCATGCCCACCAGCAATCAGTACCACAGACCACAAGGCTAGGCCTTGTGGCTCACGCATGTAATCCCAGCACTCTGGAGGCAGAAGTGGAAGGATTGCTGAGTTCGAAGCTTGCCTGGGCTACATAGTGAGCTCAGGGCCAGCCTAAACTACAAAGCAAGACCCTGTCTCAAAAAAAAAAAAAAAAAAAAAAAAAGTCTGATAGCTTCTATCCTGCAGTTTTTCCTTTTAGAACTCATTTTTTTTAATTTAGGTTTTAGACTGTGTAATACACCCTTATGATCCAAGTTTCAAAAGGCATGCAGGTGTGGACCAAAGTCTCATGGACCCCTGCTCGGTAGCTCCCCACCTCACTGGCCACAGAGCCCAGAGAGGCCATTGGAGATGCGTCATGCAGTTGTGTGAGCCACAGTCCTGTCCCCAGCAAGAGCTCTCAACACCTAGTTCTTTCCACACCAGGACAAAAAGAGCTGCTACAGGACAATCTCCAGGCTTAGGGCTTTGGGATGTGCATGGAAGGGGCATGTATATGTGTGCGTGTGTGCATGCATGCGTGCATGCGTGCGTGTGTGTGTGTGTGTGAGATACTGCAGTATTCAACCAGGGCCTTCATGCGAGCTACATCCCCAGCCATCATTTTTCTTCAATACCAAACACACTTTATTAGCCCAAAAACAAGCATCCATAACAAGGCACAGCAACATATGTTAGCAATTGAAGAATCAATGCTGCATAAACATAGTTTTTTTCTTTTGTAACCTAGGAAATAGCCATAGGGATATAATAGGACCTTTGGTAGCAGCTGGTGAAGAAACAGAGGACACTGTTCCACAGTGCAGGGTGCACACCAAATGGACACGGGAAAGGGTCAGGCTGCATCAGGGTGAATGTCTAGGACGGACTGAAAACTCGGCCTAGTACAAAGCAAACACTAGAACCTGGTCACTTCCCAAGTACCACTCAGGATGTCCTGCTCATCATTCCAAGGGGCAAGAAGGTGCCAAGTAACGTCACTGACAGAATCGTGGTTGTGCAGGGGCTTTCAAAGCTGCAATTTAGGGTTCAAGTTTTTCCATGAAGAATTAAGTGCACTGAAGGTCTATAAATTAGACTTCAACAATTCAGCTGTGAGAATTTTCAACAAAGAGACAAATACTGCCGTCCACATTATTATTTTTTTTTTATTTTTATTTTTTTTTGCTTTTTGAGACAGGGTCTCACTTTGTAGTTCAGGCTGGCCCTGAGCTCACTATGGTGCCCAGGCAAGCCGCCGAGAACTCAGCAATCCTCCTGTCTCTGCCTCCCGAGTGCTGGGATTACAGGCGTGAGCCACCACGCCAGGCATTGTGGTATGCGGTGTTGATTGTTGGTGGGCATGTCTCCACGCCCAGCATTATATGTGGTTACCGGGGATTGAACTCAGGACCTTGCGCTTGCGAGGCAGGCGCCAGAACCACTGAGCTAACCCTCCGGCCCTGCCATCCACATTATTAATTATAGCTTAACAATAATCTCAACATCAGCAACCATGACAGTTACTCTCTGACTTTTCAGGACGGTTTCTAGTCTCATTTTCTTCATGGTTCATAACCTCATTTTGGGCACAGAAAGGATCCAGCTGTGATGAAACAATGTTTAGGCTGCTCATGTCAACTTAAAGAAATCACACACAGGACAGCCGCGGCAGCAATTCCAAGAAATTAATAGCGAGGGCCTTTAAATAGAAGTCTACTACTAACCTTGTAAGTCCAACATTTTAATAATGCCTATGTAGAAAACATAGTTAACAGTACCTTTCAAAGAGGAGAAAAGGAGACTGGGTATAAACTACATCGACACTTCAGTGAACTGCACTACGCCCTTGTGCCCAGAAAGTTGCATTTTTTTCCTAAAAGAAAAAGTGTCGTTTGTTTGTTTAGGACATCCAAAACTTGCTTTATAGTAACTACAAACATCACCAACTTTTGGAAGGTTATAGAAAAATTCTTAGAAAAAATAATTTCAGGGCCAGAGATCAGTGGTTCTGGCACCTGCCTGGTAACCACATACAACAATACCAGGCATGGTGACTCACGCCCACCAGCAATCAGTACCACACACCACAATGCCAGGTGTGGTGGCTCATACCTGTAATCCCAAACACTCAGGAGGCAGAGGCAGGAGGATTGCTGAGTTTGAGGCTTGCCTGGGCTACATAGTGAACTGGGGGCCAGCCTGAACTACAAAGAGAGACCCTGTCTCAAAAATAATAATAATATGGGCTGGAGATTTAGCTCAGTGGTTCCGGCGCCTGCCTCACAAACTCAATGTCCTGAGTTTGATCCTGGTAACCACATACAATGCTGGGCATGGTGACTCACGCCCACCAGCAATCAATACCACATACCACAGTGCTGGGCGTGGTGGCTCATGCCTGTAATCCCAGCACTCAAGAGGCAGAGACAGGAGGATTTCTGAGTTCAAGGCTTGCCTGGGCTACATAGTGAGCTCAGGGCCTGCTAAACTACAAAGTGAGACCCTGTCTCAAAAAAAAAAAAAAAATTGCTGACACATTGCTGGGCGTGGTGGCTCACGCCTGTAATCCCAGCACTCGGGAGGCAGAGGCAGGAGGATTGCTTTGTTTGAGGCTTGCCTGAGCTACATGGTGAGCTCATGGCCAGCCTGAACTACAAAGCGAGACCGTCTCAAAAAATAAAACTTTTTAAAAATAATAATAATAATAACAATAGTTTCAAACATTAATCACACCATTGAAATATTCATCCAATATTAAGTAGTTTGTTACTTAGTAAGAAATAGAACTCTTCAGAGCAAACGCACTAGAGTTGCCCTACCCAGTTCCTACAGCCACTGAAACTACACTGTTAGCTAAAGCTGCAAATGTTTTCATAGCTCTACTGAACACCTGTAGCTTGATCCTGTTGTTTCAACAGGCACCACATTTGTGTAACAACAGACTGTGCCTGACAGACTAATAACTTAACTTAGGGCATTAGAGAAACCTGACTCTGTGTGCATCTGGGAGGGGTACTGAGGCACAGAAAGCAAGCTGAGGCAGGGTCCTTTGGGGACAACAGAGTTTGCTTTGCCTTGACTGGTTCTCGTTCTAACCAGCAAACCCTAACCCTTTGTTCACAGTAAGGCTCTTTTTAAAACTCCTGGAACAGTGATAGGAGAGGCAGCCAGTCAGTCATCAGTCCCAGCGAGTGCAGGCTTAAAAGGAAAGGTCCCATTCAGAGATCCAACAAGAAATGGTTGAAAAGTCAGCTGTCTCTGCACTGGCCTGGAGCCCTGCTACAGTGGGAGAGGGACAAACACTGGGTCACAGGCCCCAGGACTGAAGCTGGGACTCCACCATGGAGTTCCAGCAGGCCAGGCCAGGTCTGCTGGGATGGTCGAAGCTGAGAAGAGGTGGTCTCCTGTAAGGAGGCCCTGAGCAAAAACACGTTCCAGGATTACCTTCCAGAAGGGCTTCTGCTTCATCAGTCCACTCTCCCAGTAACAAGGACTCCTCGGGTCAGCAGCGAACCCAGCTGGCTCTGTATACTCAGTCTGTGTGTGGACCTTCCGCGTTCCCTGCTCTAACACAGCACGGCTGTCTCCAACACCTGGTGCTGTTCTGGCGTGTGTGACTGAACGCAGGTGGCTGTGTCCATTCCTGAGTCACAAGAGGCTTGTGGAGCTCTTTTCCATCATCCCAGCAGTTACCCTGATCCCATTTTGTCTAAGGGATTACCTGGGGCAGGCGCTCAGAATGTATGCATCTGTGCATTGGGACTGTCCCGGCTCCTCAGTGCGTTAGTCTTCTCTCTCCAAGCCTGCTTCATCTGCACACAGCAAGGATGGGCCTGAGGCCCCCAAAAAGGTTGGATTGCCCTAGTGGGCTAGACACCGCTAGTCAAATCCCATTGGGGGTCTAAGTCTGAACCCCCAGGAGGAGGGCATTTCTCCAGCATTGAAAAAGAAGTATTTTTCTTTTATGGGAAAGTGAGGCTTCGACTACTTGTGTAAATTTTCATGGAAATGCAAGCCCACTGTGTCTGGCCCCGTCATAGAGAGCAGCTCCCAACAGTTTGCTGGAAACGTGGTGGTCCACGTGTGCCGTAGGCGCCTCTCCTGCCCTTACAGTCCACTTGGAGTCCCCGAACTTCTCGTCACTGTCTGCAGAAGGTTGGGTCTCTGTGGAGCAGGAATGTTTCCTCCTTACCCCATGGGGATGTTGAGAGCAGGAGCTCTTCTTATGAGTCTGGTACCTGGGTGACAATGAGTCATTACCCTTCTCCAGGCTAGCTTCGGCAAGGTGAGGGTTCCAATACCAGTCTGGCTTTCTCCTTGAAGAAGTCTTTGAAAATTTAACCCAGCCGGAAGGCACCTTCACTGAAGAGTCTGCTCCCTGCTGAGGACTGAGGCTCCCAGGCCAGTGTCTCCCTTTTGACAGACAGACCTCTCCACATTTTCACCATGGCTTCCGCCATCACCTTGCAAAGACTCTGACACCTGTCTAAGAAGCCATTCCACATTCCTCCACCCACTGATCAGAAAACCCTCTTCCAACCAGAACAGCTATTCTCTGGGTCACCCCAGAACCTCGGCCAGAACAGGAAGCCTCAGGGCTGACACTGGGGGCACCAGAGGCCAGCACAGCCCCAAGAGTAAGGTGCCTGGCCATTGGCACAGCCTGGCTTCCTCCAAACAGAGCTCAGACCCGGGATCTGCCTGGCCCTCAGGGCCATCCTTCTTTCTTCCCCTCCCCTTTTCCTCGCCCATCCACCATGGAATCTCCCCAGCCATTCTAAGACAGGTCTTGTAGAGTTACCCCATGTAGGTTCAAATTGGCCATCTTTCTGCCTCAGCCTCCCAGGTTACAGGCCTGCGACCCCACACCAGGCTTCTCCACTGCCCCTCATTCCCCACCTCCACTCCCACCCCACCCCTACCAGCTTCCCTGACTTCCCTGCCCCACAGCAGCTGCTCTCCAGGCATCCTGGGCCAGGGCTGTGCTGTATGTGCCTCGGTGACTGCTGTGGAGTCTGCCTTCCGGACGTAACCCAGCCTGCCCTGGCACCTGCCAGGCCCCTCCTTGCCTGTGGCACTGATGTCAGTCACTCCCACCTGCCGGCCTGGCCGGCTCACTCCCCTGCTTCTCCCCACACCTCATACTGTAGGGCTTGGCCTGCTGGCCCCTTGCTCTGTGTCCAAGCCTTTGCCCCAGGGGCACTAGCCCCAGGCTGCTGCGAGCTGCTCCTCTCCCCACCGCCACCCCTCGCCTTCCCATACTCTCTGTTTTTTGGCTTCCTTCCTTTGCACCCTCCATCGGTTCTTTCTCACCCCCCACTTTCATTCTCTTCCTCCTCCCGGCCCAGCCCCAGGATACCCTGAGAGGAGAAATTGCCACTGCAGGGGGCTGTCATCCTGGCATGTACTCAGACCTGGGTGCAGGAGGGCTGGGCCGCTTTCCCAGGGAAGGTGTCTCTGCCCGACTGGCTCTGCAGCCTTCCCTGGAGCTGTGTCTGTGGGACACCAGTGAGCAGGACATCAGTGTCCTCATAGTGACTTCATCCAAGAGTGACTGCGCCTCTGAGTGTGAGTGTGTGTGTGTGTGGTGCTAGGTGGAACCCAGGGCTTCACACATGCCAGGCTCCAGCTCCACCACTGAGCCCCAGAGGAATAATTTCCACCAGCTTTAAGTACTCAACTTGGTGATTTCAATGCAGTCTGTCCTATCCACCCAGCTCTGATGCCCTCCAACCTTCTTGCTATCTCTGAGTTGCATCCTGTCCAGGACATGTTGGTCAGTGTGTGGCCTTCATACCTGGCTTCTGCCCCGTGGACTGTCCCCAGTACCATGAGTGTCAGTGCCACATTCCTTTTCTAGGCTGAACACTACTCCATCGTGTGCATGGACCTCAGCTCTTCTCTGTATGACTGAGCTGTGTACAGTGCCACCTTGTGTGGTGCCAACCACTGTGTGCAGACCCAATGCCCTCGGGCAGATCCAAGAGGTGGTGCCAATCGGTCAAGGGAAAACTGTCACAGAATGATCTCCCAGTCTGGAGATTTAGTTCAGTGGTTCTGGCACCTGCCTAGCAAACTCAAGGTCCCTGGTTTGATCCCTAGTAACCAGGCAACAATACTGGGTGTGGTGACTCATACCCACCAGCAATCAGTACCACACACCACAGTACTGGACATGGTGGCTCCCGGCTGTCATCCCAGCACTCAGGAGGCAGAGGCAGGAGGATTGCTGAGTTTGAGGCTTGCCTGGGCTACATAGTGAGCTCAGGACCAGCCTGAACTACAAAGTGAGACCCTGACTAAAAAAAAAAAAAAAAAAAAAAAAACACAACAATCTCCCAAAGTGGCTCCCGCATATTCTTGAAAAAAGGCCTTTCTTATCCACACCAATCTTTGTTCCTTTCCTTCCCATTTTCCTCCTTACATATAGAGGAAGTGACCTTTCCTTGTGGCTTTGATTTCCACTTCTCTCATGACTAAGGATACAAGGCATCTTTTCCTGCACTTGACTGCTTGAGGTTGGAGAAAGCTGCCCTGTCTTCTATCTTCCTGCTTGCTGCCGCTGCCGCTGCCACTGCCAGGGTTTCACATGACCTGGGTTGTGGGGCTGGGGTGGATCCCAGGGCCATCCTGGAGCACAGCAGCTGTACCTCCTTCTGGGTCCCTTGGCTTCCTGCTGTCTGTCTGTGGTGGGTCCCAGCCCTTTCTGACGTGTGACAGGCGAAAGTCCTCCCCCAACCTGCGCGTGTCAGGTGTTCATGATGTGTCTCTGAGAGATTTATGCTGAGAAGTGGCTCCCAGCCCTGTGGTCCCCACCTGTGGAGGGCACTGCTTTCCCGCAGGATACAGTGTTGGCCTTCTTGGGGCTGCTGTCAACTGTGCTGTCACTGGGTGTGACCCCAGCAGTGTGTGTAGAGGGCAGCATGGTGAGGGCTCCTGACCCAGCTGCCTGGGGACCCCGGCCCCATCACCCACCTGCCTGAGACTGGCAAGGTGATGATACTGCTCTGCACATTGGGCTCCCCATCTGCAGAAGGGATGAAACAGTGCCTGCCTTGCTGCCAGGTACCTGTGTGCCCCGAATGACACTGGCTGGTTTGGTCTGGTGCCCTGGACTCTGGGGTGACTCTAGCTAGGCCTCATTGTGATCCTCACCCCACCATGGGATGAAGAATTGAGATTTGGCAGTTATCTGGCCATGGTGGTACACACCTATAATACCAGCAGTCTGGAAGGCTGAGGCAGGAAGAGCCCAAGTTCCAGCCCAGCCTGAGCAACTTAGCAACTCAGCAAGACCCTCTCTCAAAATAAAACATAAAAGGGCTAGAGATTTAGTGCTGTCCAAAAGCCCTAGTTCAATCCCTAGTACTGAAAAAAAATAAAAATGAGAAAGGAAGAAAGAAAGAAAGAAAGAGAGAAGAAAGAGAAAGAAAGAAAAGAAAGAAAGAAAGAAAGAAAGAAAGAAAGAAAGAAAGAAAGAAAGAAAGAAAGAAAGAAAGAAAGAAAGAAAGAAAGGGAGAAAGAAAGGGAGAAAGAAAGGCTGAATGACATCTAGGCCATGACAGTCCTGAATGTAGATCTCAGGTTGCTGCTACCTCTGTCCCTAAACTTCTCCCACGGGTCCCACAGATGTAGGCAGATGCTGCTACACTCTCAGGGCCCACACCAACACCATTCAGCAACTCAGTGTCACTGCTGCTCCCACAGATTCCAAATTTCCTAAGGAAGGAGAACATCAAGCACATAGAGCACAGGGATCCAGTGTGCCATTTCCTATACTCTGTGCTTTTTCAGTACATTTGAAGTAATTTCAAAAAATCTAACTGTAGCAAAAGCTAATTATTAAACCTAATTTGCTATAGTAAGGTTTAGAGAAAGTGTTAACTTAGACATTTCTATGTGTGGCACTTAATAGGTGTATGTCTCAGTTACTTACTGCTGTGTAACAAGCATTCTAAGACTTCAAACAGCAGCCACTGTGTATTGACATCAAGGCTATGGGCTGCCCATGCTTCGCTGGGTGGTTCTTTGGCAGCCCTGATATCAGGACATAGGCTCACCTGAGCTGGACCAGAAGCTGGCACAGGTGGGCCTGTGAGGAGCTCTTGTGGGGTGCCCCCTGAGAGTCTGCCCCCAGGTTCCTGTGCCTTGGACATGTGGCTGGGTTCTGGGCAGGAGCCTCTCGTCTCTGGCCACCCCAGCTTCTACAACAGGTACCTAGGCTGGGTAATTTACAAAGGACAGAAATTCCTGACCATAGTTCTGGGGCTGGAGGCCCACGAGAAGTTATGGTGTCCAGTGAGCCTTCGCTCTACTTCAGAGATAGTGCCCTTGCTGCGTCCTCCCATGGCAGAAGTGGGGATAAGCCCATTTTACAAGCACAATGACTGCACTGGAGTTGGGACGAAGCACTACAGGCCCCTTCTGATCTTGTAAACCACTGCAGTGGGGACCAGGCTTCAGCAGGAATTGGAGAGGGACAACCAAGCATTCAGACCAAAGGAAGCCAAGCCACCTGTGCTCCAGGCCATTTAGGAGCCCACCAGGGGCCATTTCTGCCCCAGCCCATGGGCACCCAGGCTCAGGGCCAGCCCACAGTCAGGCCGTGAGGAGAAGTACGAAGGGTGCCCACCAGTGTATTTAGCACACTGGGGAAGGTGGTCATGGCCCCTCCATCCCTGAGGTGTGAGTGGGCAGTGCTCTGGCTGGGAGGTTGAGCTTCAGGGGCCAGAAAGTCCTCAACATTTTTTTTTTCCATCTGTGAAGACTGAAACCTTAGTACTGAGCTCCATCCTCAACCCTGTCCTTTTCCCATCCATTCGGCAAGTGTGCCCAGCATGCCAGGGCCTGCCCTGCACCAACAAAGGGCCTGGCGGTGGGGTAACTAGGTCCTGCCCCAGGGTAACTGCCAGAGAAGACAGGTCTGCACAGGACAGGGACACCTGCTCCAAGCAAGCACTGGGAGGGGCTCACCAGGTGAAGGGACACTCTGGAGGACAACAGTGTGATAGCTCAGGGCCTTTCAACTCCCACCCACTGACAGTGCCTCCTGGTGTTCCATGCTGCTGTTCTTGGCGCTCAGCTGCCTGGGGCAGGTGGGAGCTTAGGAGCCTCTGGGATTTGTTCTGCCAGTGGCTGATGTGCATCCGCTGTCATTTCTCACCTGCTGCCTCTGCAGACCCCGGGGTCTCAGTGCCAATCGATGTGGGGGATGTTGGGGACAGGTATCAGGGGCCACACTTATAGTCACACACTGGACCTCCCAGTGCAGGACCTGACCTGGGCTCCTCACAGGTCACATGGCCCATGTTCTCCCAGAGTTGTGTTTCCAACAGCAACATCTTCTAACATCCACATCAAAGCCACACCCATTCCTGGGACCAGCTGGCTATAATAGGTACACAATATCAGGTGGACTCTGGTCCCCTGCTGCTAGTCCTCCATCAAGCTAGCGACGTGCTTGGGGGCATTTACACCATCCTATCACACCAGGGCCTACCTAGATCCCAATAGAGTCTCAGTATGTAGCCAGGCTGGCCCTGAACCTAAAGTAACCCTCCTGCCTCAGCATCCTGAGTGATAAGTTGACACATGTGTGCTGCCATGCCCAATTTGAGCTATGGCATCACCTTCATTTATGTAGTTTTAAACTGCCCAGATAGCTATGGGATGTTGTGGGAGCTGGGAACCCCGGGGAGTTGGGTACTGGGAAGGGCAGTTCTCAGCCGGCCAAGGGGTATTGGGACCCAGTGACCAGCGACAGTTTCTGAGAGGTTTTCAACTTTCACAGCTTTGAGAGAGAACAATGTCGCCCAAAGATGACCTGATAAAAGTCCTGGTTTGGGGGCATAGGCCAAGGTCTCAGGGGCACAGGCCCTGCGGAGAGAGCAGAGGAACGGGGCTCTTCCCATTCATTCCTGCTCAGCTACACAAGTGACCAGGGAACCCTCTGCCTCCCCCAGTTTTAGGCACAGGAGAGCCCAGGACCCTGTCACTGGCTAGGTGACCTGCTCTGTCCTAAGTCAGAGCCCCACACGCGGGAAAGGGGAGAACAATGGTTTATTCCCTGAGGACAACATGATAGAGTGACTATGAGCCACCCCCCATTTCTCCCAACACCAGGATGACCCCCACCTGCACAGCAGCCTGCCAGCCTCTGTCTGTGAGAAAGGCTTTGTCTTCCTCAGCCCTTCAGACATGAAGACTGTGCCAGTGACCCCAACAGAGGAGGCATCTGGAGCCTCCCCTGCCCCAGAGAACCTGGATGTGGATGCCCAGCAGCTCAGGAGGAAGTAGCCTCTAGTGATCTGTGGGAGCAAGGCATTTCCCAGGGAGTGGGACACCAGGGAGTCCCTGAGAAGGGCATGGCTGGCAGTGCAGAGGCCATGAATATTCATCACATATGTGCCAGCGCAAAAGGGCACCTGGCTCTAGGCAGCAGAGACAGAAGGCCTGGGAGGTGCCTGCAGGAGAGGCCTGGACCTCCCAGGACTGGCTCCGCATCTTGGGACCCACCCTGGAGCAGGCCCCTGGTCAGGGTTGCTGAGCAGCCTCCTGTGGTCTTCTGGCTCCCCAAGGCCCCAGTACACAGCAGGGACACAATGCTTGCTCCTGCACGTCTACATCCGGCCTGTTGGGCCCCTCCCAACCCCCACGCACAGGCCTCTCCCCTCACCACCGGCCCCATCTTGCCTCGTAGGAGGAGGGATGATACATTTCCTACCCGTCCCTCTGGACTTAATAAGGTTCAGGACACAAGATAACCAAGCTTTTAGTAATGATGCCAAGCAAGAACATACAGCTGGGACACTAGCCTGTTTCCTCTGACCTTTTCCCCCATTCACCGGAAGTGTCACGTTCCTGTTCCCTGTTCTGGACTGTTTTTCCTTCTAGGCTCCCGTGGCCATCTCGGGATCATTGGGTGTGGAAAGCACAACACCTCGTGACAAGGATATGAACGCTCTGGGGCTGCTATCTTTTCTCCAGTGACCTGGGCAGGTATCTGCACAGACCCCGTGGAAGAGTCCCCCCAAGACCCACACACATCCCGGGAGCCATCTGTGGGCAGCTGTACTCTGCCTGCTTCCGGAAGTGGGGTGCTGTGGCGTGTGCCCAGGATCCAAGGGCCAGACTCCAACACCTGGAATTTGGGGGACCCCATACCAGGGGATAGAGGTGGCAAGCACAGGCAGAGGGAGTACCAAATGGGAGGGGCCTAAACGACCTCCAAGGCTGGGGAGCCTTGTGAGGGGGCACTGGGTGGGGTGCGGGGGAAGAGGGCGGGGTGCTGGCAAAACTGGGCGGGGCCGGGGACTCAGGGCAGGGGTGGGGCGGGCCCGAGTATGGGCGGGGCCTCTGAGGCCCCGCCCTCCAGGTGCGGGGCGGGGGCCGGCGTGCGCGCAGCGGCCCGGAGCGCCGGCCCTGCGATGACCCCCGCGGCGCTCTCCTGCAGGCCCGTTGCCGCGGCCCCGAGCCTGGCTGCCCCGTGCGCCCCCAGCACGCGGTGAGTGCCCCGTGCGCGCCCCGGGAGCGGCGCCGCCCGCCCAGTCCGCGGGACCCCCTTAGGCTGCTCCCAGAGCCGCCGCCCCGACCGGCGGGGTCCACGCCCGCGGCGGAGGGGCGCGGCCGGGAGGGCAGAGGAGCCCGGGTCGGTGCGGACCCCCGCAGTCCGCGTCCCCCAACTTCCCGCAGACTTGACCTGGAGACCGGACTGGGAAGTGGGGGTGTGTCCCGTGCGCCCCTGCCGGGTCCACCTGACACCGCGCCGTCACGAGCGCCTTCCCGGAGCTGGCGGGGAGCCGGCGGGGGGAGGGGGCGGAAGCCGCGGGAGGAGCCATTTCCCCTCCGCCGAGGATCCTGCGATGTATTATTCATGAACCGCACTTAGGGGGCCCCTGTGCTCCAGGCATCCAAGCAGGTTCCGACCGCGAAAGGCGACCGTGCGTGGCCTCTCAGGGCTCAGCTGGGGAGGCGCTCAGGAAGGGGGGACCCGCGGCTCCCTGAGGGCGGGGCTCTGGCTGTCAGGCCTTAGTGGAAGCAAAGGAGAAGTTCCAGAGAGTACTGGAGGGGGTGGGGCTCTTCTAGGGTAGTGCAACCAGAACACATGCTCCATTTTACAGATGGAAAAACCGAGGCTCAAGGAGGCTCACGCTGGTGTCAGGTTGTGTCTCCTGGATGGCGCCCCCAGAACTCCCAGAACACTCTGGTCCTGGGCCATACGGACCACAGAAGGCACCCCATACTTTTCCAGGTCCTCTAACCTGCCTAGACCATACCAACCTCTTGGAGGTCCCCACCCTTGGGTGCCCCAAGAAGGCTGAGTTTAGAGTAATTATCTTGAGTGGATGTATTCTCTGCTGGTGGGCACACCCAGCAGGGCAGATACCCCTGTACGAAGATCTGGGTCACCTTGTGGGTCATGAGTGGGACCATGTCCTCTGGGACTTGGGTGAGGGCAGCCTGTGCAACGCTCACAGACCCAACTCTGTGCCAGACCTCACGCTATTTTTGTTCCCATTTTAAGTGGCTGGCAGAGGCCTGTACAGGTAAAGCAACTGACCCATGACCCTGTGGTGCTAAGTGTCAAGGCCAGGCCTGATTCTCAAGCCAGCAGGGGATGACTGCCATCTGTGGAGGAAGTTAGGCCTCACCTATACCACCCCCAGGCTGACTCTACCCTTAGACCAGAGGGCATGCAGAGGCCTTGGGTTCCATCCCGGCACCATGCAGGGGCACCCTCATATGGGGACTCATGCAAGCGGGCACACCACAGGGCGTCATCATCATGAAGGGGCATTGTGCACACAGTGGTATGCACATGTTACCGTGTGCCCTGGCCCAGCACCCCCACCCATTCCAGCCTTGTGTCCCCATTGGTACAAACCTGACCAGCACCATCTCTACTCCTCTGTCCCATCTTGGCTGGCAGGTGGTGAGGCACCAGGATACTCCCCCCTCCAACCATGGGCCTCAGTGGGAAAGGTGTGCAGCACTGAGGCTGGGGTCTGGCCCACCATAGCCTGGAGGTAGCTTTGGCCATTGGGAGTGGGTTTGGGGACTCAGTGCCTGTGTTCCTGCTCAGGTGGCAGCTGTGGCTCCCCGACCTTGTCACCCTCTGTCCCAGTGGCTGGGACTGTAAAGTTCTGTGGCACATAGAAGTGCCTGTCCCAGAGAAGAGCCAGAGCAGGGAGCACAACTGGAGACCACACTCATTCTGTGCTGCAGGAGACCCTGCCCGGTCGGTAAGCTGGGATCCACCTTCTCCCTCCCCTTCCACCCACCTGGGCAAATGGTCACATTCCTCCACTCTGCCCACTCCTGCCCTGCCTGGCCTGGTTCTTAAAGGAGGTCTTTGTGAAGGAGGCCAGTGCTGTGCCATGGTGACTCGGGACCTTGGTGTTGCACTGACTTCACCTGGGAGGTGGCCTTATAGAGACCAAGCCCAGCCAGGCTTCTAGGGTGATACCATTCACTGCCTTTCCCTCCTGGGTGTCCAGCCCTCAGGGACAACCACCATAAGTTCACACAAGGACACCTGACCTAGTGTAACTGCACACTGGCAGTGAACGGCTATAGTACACATGTCCCATGCAGCAACTGTGCCTTGTGTACTAACCTGGCAGTGCACATCCATCCATCTCTGGCTTTGGATATGTGTGATGCCCTCCAGGAAGAGCCCAGCCTTCACCACCTGTCCAAGGAGGAAACCAGGGAAGTGACAGATGCTGTTGCCGGGATTCTGACAGTTGTCTTTCCCAGTGGTGGCCCATAGTGACCTATCACTCTGTGCAAATAACATGTTATTTTACTTCTCCAGTTGCACTGAAAACCTGCAGAGGGCAAGCCCCGTGCACTTAGGCTGATGGCTGGGGATTTGCAGCCCCAGACTTCAAGGCTGCCAGGCAAATCCTCATTGGACCTGGGACAGCATTGTGTCTCCAGATGTGCTAATGGTGTTAGAGACACTGTACAGTGTGCAGAGCGGAAGGGCATGGACTGAACCCAGGGCTTTTAAATCCCAGACCTTCATTTATTTTTTATTTTTGAAAAAGGTCTTGTGGAGTTACCTAGGCTGGGCTCAAACTTGAGATCCTCCTGCCTCAGCCTCCAAAGTGCTGGATATTACAGGCCTGTGCTACCATCCTGGGCAAGAAGTCAATTCTTTTTTTTTTTTTGCTTTTGAGACAGGGTCTCGCTTTGTAGTTGAGGCTGGCCCTGAGCTCACTGTGGTGCCCAGGCAAGCCGCTGCGAACTCAGCAATCCTCCTGTCTCTGCCTCCTGAGTGCTGGGATGACAGGTGTGAGCCACCACGTTGTATGCAGTCTTGATTATTGGTGGGCGTGTCTCCACGCCCAGCATTATATGTGGTTACCGGGGATTGAACTCAGGACCTTGCGCTTGCGAGGCAGGCGCCGGAACCACTGAGCTAACCCTCCGGCCCAAGAAGTCAATTCTTATAATTGCTTGTCCTTGTTACCAGTGGGGCTCCTGTGAGCACTTGGCAGCAGGGAGACTTTTATGCTCAGGTTCAGCCTCAAGCTGTTGTGTAATAATTAACAATCAAATTTGGTGGTGGGGGGCTTAAATCAAGCCAAGTCGAGGAGAAAGGAAGGTTTTCACATTCAGCAAAGTCTTTCCACAGCAGTGGCAGCCCAGGTGCCACCCCACTCTGTTCTCTGGTTACAAAGGTTACAGACTCCATGCATGGATCAAGCTGCAGCCTCCCCACAGTCTTGGGGAGCACTCGCCCCCGCTGCAGAGTGAGGCACTGTGTCCATCTCTTGGGTGTTGTCCATTCAAAGGGTTCCTTCTTATAAGGAACCAGCTCAGGATGGGGGCACTGAAGACAGCAGCTCAGGACGGAGGAGTCCGAGGCAGGGACATGGTGATGGATATGCCTATATCTTCCAGTTCAGACAAAGGCCAGGCTTCAGCTTCCGCTCCCACAGCATCCTGTCACCCAGGTGCCTTTCTCAGGTGGCCACACCCTAAGTTCCCACAGGGACCAGCCCTGTCGCCAAGGGAGTGCACAAGCTTCCCACCCTTAGCCTGAGTCCACCCAGCAAGGCAGGTGATGTGGGAATCAGACTGCCAGAGGTGCCCCTGCTCTAACACAGTGCCTGTAAAGCATCCAGTAGCACTGCTACACCCATGATGCAGTGCCAGTAAAGGACACAGATGCACCCCAGAGCTGAGCTGGAGGAGGCAGCTGGATGCCTGCTGTGGAGATGACGATGGAGCCCAGCAGCCCCAGTCAGGACTTAGGATGAGGGAGCCTTCAGCCCTCAGCTCCTCCACACTTGTTATCCCCATCCTTGTGGCCCCACAGCTCTTCCCTGGAGTCATCCTTGGAGGCAGAAGCAGTGTAGCATGGAGCACGGTGGAAAACTTTGGCAGATGGAGATGGTCCCGCTGCAGGGCACATGGACCCAGACACTGATCTGCCTTCTCGCCTGGTGTCACCCGGACCCTGCAGGGCCCTCCTGGTCCCTGCTACCCTCCCTTCCGCACTCATCTCTCCTTCCCCTGTATCTGAGAGTGAGAGGTGTTCTTCACCATGTCACCAGAGAGCCTTGGGACCAGACCTGTTAACTCGGGACAGCTCTCCTGGGGATGACACTGCCCAGTGCACACAGCCCTTCACGGCCGGGTGGGAGCGGGGGTGGTACTGGGGGTGGGTTGGAGGCCACAGCTGCACAATAGGCCGCCAAAGGGCTGCTGTTCATTGTGTCACTTTTCTTCCTCTTTCTTTCCTGTCTCTTTCTTCCTTCCTTTCTTTTTTTTCTTTGTGAGACAGTTTCTAGTAGGTATCCCAAGCTGGCCCCCAAATTTAAGATCCTTGGGCTGGGGATTTAACTCAGTGGTTCCAGCACTTGAGCTTGTCACCAGTTCAATTCCCAGCACCAAAAAAAAAAAAAAGATAATTGAGATCCTCCCACATCAGCTTCCTGAGTACTGGGGTTACAGGTATAACCACCACAGCCCAGCATGGCTGGTCTTAATTCTTCAAGTAGTTTCCAATTTAGAAAAGTTTCAAGAACTGGAAGTCCCTGATCCTTCACCTGGGATGGACGTCAGCCCAGCATCCCCGTCCTCTGCTTAGCACACACAGGACCACTGTTTTCATGTGGTGTGCTGGAGGGTTCAATGGCAGAAACACTGGGCCTGACCACTCCCAAGGCCTCAGGACTAGGACATTGTATATGGAGCACTGTGTGATCAGCCATGCCTTGACCCCATGCTGTCCCCAAGAAGTAGGGTATTTTGGTCATGTGTGTGTGTGTGTGTATGTGTGTGTGTTTAGTTTTTTGAGACAGGATCTTGCTTTGTAATTTAGGCTTGCCCAGAACTCTGTATGTAGCCCAAGTTAGCCTCGAACTCACAGCAATCCTCCTACTTATGCCTCCTGAGTGCTGGGATTACTAGCGTGAGTCACCACACCTGGCGTTGTGGTATGTGGTATCGGAGATCGAACTCAGGACCTTGTGCTTGCCAGGCAGACGCCGGAACCACTGAGCTAAATCCCTGGCCTCCCAAGAAGTAGTTCTTTGACCCAGTGTATTACTTTTCGAACATACCATGGTGTGCAGCAAACTCCACCTTCTGGTTCTAAGAAACTCATCCCCTGCAGAGCCGCCTCCTCCACTGGGCTGCTGGTTCTTGTTTTCTGGACTGTTGTACAGCGGGCCCAGACCAGACTTGGCTGTGAGGCCTTTGGCACAGACCTCTGTTCTCAGACCGTGGACCGATGTGTCTGTTAGATCTGTTGCTGAGCTGGAACCAACTTTCTTTTTTCAGCACTTGTGTGTGGTAGACAGGTGCTCTATTGCTGAGCTGCACACTAGCCCTGAAATCAACTCTTCACCCAGACAGACAGAAGGGAGCGGGCCCAGGCATGGGTACGTTGTGGCATCTTCTATAGGGTGGCCTCAGAAGGGTCTGTGAGCAGGGCCCAACCCCAGGGCTGAAGGACAGAGGTCCAGCATCTGGAGAGGAAGCCACTGTGTGCCACATACCCAGCCTGGACACACTGTGCCTCTTGGGACTCCTGGACACCCAGGTCTGCCTGGTGGTTGAAAATGGGGCTTCAGGGTTTAAAGTACTGAGATTGAGTCCCCACTATACTCCTTGCAGCCCATGTGGCCTTGTGCACGTGAAGTCTGTGCACTGATTTCTGGTCCCGGGAGGGGAGGGTAGGAGCCACCCCAAACCCACAGGACTGCTGTGAGAACAGACTGGCCCTAAGGTGCACAGAGGGCTCCATCCTGCAAGCCAGACCATATAGCTTTTCTCCCTCCCCGCACAAGGACTTCGACCTCATCCTGCAAGCCAGCACCTCCACCTGGCTCGAAACAGACCCAGTGCCAAGCCACACACCAGACCAGTCACCACGCGTCTGCTGGGGGCCCTGGGCTGGCACAGGTTTTGAGGACTGTTATGGCTCTGCTCTGCTGTGGGGAGAGTGTAGACGCTGGGCCAGCAGGGGCAGGGAGGCCTAAGCTGCTATTGCACCAGGCCTGGGAGGCCAAGGCTGCTCAAGGAGCAGAGTATGAGGCCCGTGCCCTCTGTCCCCTCTGCCACCTCCCTCTCCCTGCTGTCCAGACAGCAGCAGTTGACATCCCTGATTCTGCTGTGGGCCCAGTGAGAAGCCCAGTCCTCTGTCCACCCTCAGGGCAGCACCAGGGCTTGTGCAGCTCACCCTTCCCCACTGCCAGCCTGCATCTGCTCCTCAGGCTCCAGCCTCCTCTCCCCTGCCCCCATCTGCTTCCCAGAGCTCCACACCAATGTCCTGCTGCTCTTCCCTCCTGACCCATCCTTCTGAGTTCCCGGCTGTCAAAGCACACAGAGCCCTGGGGGCTCCTGGTGGACCTGAGGGTTGCCCTGGAGGGCCACAGCCAGCAGACGTGATCTTCAATGACCTCAGAGTAACAGACCACTCTACCAGCCTCCAAGGCCCCCAGGGCCAGCTGACCTGTGGCTTCTCCCTGCCTGGGCCTGCCTGCCCCTCCCTGCCCCTCCCAGCACATGGTCCCTAAATGAGCCATACCCTCAGCTTCCCCCAGGTCCTGCACTGAATGTGCTGCTGCCTGGGTTCCTTGCTTGGCTCAGTTCTGCTGTGTTTAGGGAAGCTGATCCTGGGCTGCTGCTGCTGACCAGTGCCATCCTTGGTCCTCAGGGTTACCACCCAAACCCAGCCTCTCTTCTCTCTATTGCTCTGGCCACTGCAGGTCCAGGTGCAAGTCCAGGTGCCTGGTGGCCACCTGCACTGGTCTGGGGCCAGAGGGCAGTTGGGAATAAGCAAAAAATTCCTTAGGGGGATGAGGAAGCTAGGAGAGGCCTGGGAATAGATGCAGGGCCTCCCAGCAATGAGGAAGGTGGGCAGGGCATCACAGGCCCTGTGCCATCTCAGTATGTCTGTAGAACCATAGTGGCTCACTGGGAGTCTGGCACCTCTGCTTTCCCCTACCAGCCTGGCTCAGGGCCTGGGACACAGTGGCCTCTAGATGCTGAGGAACAGCTCAGCACCCAACCATTCTGTCAAGGGGAAATAAGTCCTCCTTCCTTGTGGGACCTGCTAAGACTCACAAGCTATGTGGGTGTAGCTCCATCCTGGGCACCAGGTTGGCTCCTAGTTTGACCTATGACTCCAGAAAGGTGAGTGTCCTGAAGCAGTTGATACCACCTCACCAATCCTTGCTCTCCACATCTTAGAATGAGCAGAGGACAAAGGGTCAGGAGCACCTGAGGCTTTTATTTCTCAGGGACTCAGGGTTCTGAGGACACGTGGTCACAGGGATGATTCCAATTCCCCAGGAGTTGGGGCCACGCATCCCCCACAGCTTAGTCCTTTAGATCTCCATGAGTCTGCATGGAGGAGAGGCCATATGTTGCAGCAGGAAGATCCACTGTGGGGGCCTGGCCAGTGTGGGGAACAATCCTATTTGGGAGAAATAATTGCACAGTCGAGACTATGACCAGGCTAAGCTTTCCTGCCTGCAGACTTGGGGACTTAACTGTTATCTTCACCTCTGGTAACAACAGGGACGAAGTGGTCCAACATGCTATGATGCTTCAGGGCAGAACTACTCCAGGATCTACATAACTTCTCTAGGACTATTGCAGTGTCTGCCATGCCCTTCCAGGTTTTTTGGAATGTATGGAATAAAAGGTGTAGCGAGCTCCAGTCTGCTGTCTTTTGCTACCCAGAGAAGCATGGATCAGGCCCAAGCTCATCTTTTTAGCCTCATTTCTGCCTAATTAATTATTTTGCCATGTGCTGTTGGATTCACAGGAGACTAGAACTTACTGCAAAGGTTCTAGTTATGTCCCCTTCCCCTGTATACCACAGGCCAGGGCTCCTGTGTCCAACTGAGCCCTGTGCACCAAGCTCTGGCATATTTGTCTTTGAGGACCACCTGGGAGGCTCTACCAGTGCAGGCCCCATGTCTGAGCAGATTCAGGCTGGTTGGAGTCAGCAGGCTCTGTATTCTCATGGTGGCCCTGGCTGTTACACTTGTAGCCCCTACAGGATTGGGGTGGGCCGGCCTCATGTGCCTCCTCTGAGTGCTGTCTTCTCTCTGCAGGCCCGCAGTGGTGCCGACATGGGGCTTAAGCTGTCCTGCCTGAAAGGTAAGACTAGGACCCTGCCCCACTTAGGGGAAGGGGCAAGAGGGTGCAGGGAGGATGGGGACCCTGACCTGTTTGAAGCAGGTGCGCTGTAGGTTTTGGCTTTGACTCTGAGCCTCCATCAGGCTGTCTGGCCATTGCAAAATCACTGGAGCCTCAGTTTCCCCTTCAGAGAGATAGCCCCAAATAGAGCATAGAGGAAAGCAAGGCCTGGATGGAGGAGCCAGATACCTGGGGTTTGTTCTCACCCGCACAGGAGGCCCCATTGGTCTCAGACCAGGAGATAGGAAGGCCAGCAGAGAGAAAGCTCCAGAAAGACATGCATGGCTGAGGGGTGTTGGTGGGGTTGACAGACGGAGCTCAGACCTCCTGTCCCACCTGCTCCCTCTCAGCCTGTGCCAGTGGCCCCCTGACTCGAGGGCCTGCCCATACCCACTCTCAGCCACACTCAGTCTCTCACAGGTCTTGAGGTACCTGAGCACCAGATTCCCCACCTGCCGAACCTTCTGCTGCAGCAGGTGCCCCTTGGCCCAGCTCCACCTGCCACCTACCCACCAAGCCCACCTTGCCACCACTGCCAGGACAACTGGAACATGTGCCTCCATTTCCCTGTCAGCAAAATGGGGTCATGATAGGCCCAAAAGGTTGGCCAGTAGTGCCTGGATGGAGTTCTCCACACATCCACCACAGTGGCCCCTGCTGGTACAGTTTATTACAGCTGTCATCAGATCCATCTGCTTTCTAGCTGTCTTTGAGCTCTGGCAAGGCTTAGAGATTTGGGTTGTGAGCTTTCCTGGTCAGCATAGGTAGGACAGAGTATCCCAAAAGTGGGGGGTGCTGCGGGAGAAAGACAGTAAAAAGCAGGAAGTTCCAGGCAAGAGGAAGAGCCTGCCATAGGTTCTTGCTGCAGGAGCATTTGGCTCTGGGGCAGCATCTGATTGGACCAGGGGAAGCCTTAGACCTGCCCATCAGTACAGGAGGAGCGGGGCCTCTTGCTAGTGCCACCAGCGCCTTGTGCAAAGGGATCTGCGGGCTCTACAGGCAGGGGAGTGTTATTTGCCGCATCGGGTGAGGAGCTGGGGAGGGGCTGGTCTGCTGAGATGCCAGGCTGACCCCCCCGCAGACTGAGAGATGCTGTGGAATGAGAATGTGTGAGCCACAGACTGGATTTTAGGGTTCCCCAAAGGCAGCAGATCAAATCCAAGTGGCTATCAGCTATGCACCCATCAGTGGAGCTACGCATTGATGAAGTTCAAATCCTCATGGCTCAATCACTCCCATATCTGAACATGGCTCTAGGGACCAAGCCATCAATGTGCAAACTTGGGAATGCTCCAATACAGCTGTGGAGACCCTTTTCTTGGCTGAGTAGTATTTTAATAAGTGCCCCCTTGAGCCACCTTTGCATTGCTGAGGAGGACACCTGGATAAGCAGGGTGGGAGGACTGGTTTATGTCGGCTCACAGTTTCAGAGATTTCCTTGGGGTCCTTGGCCCTGACTCTTCGGGCCTACAGTGGCACAAGCACTTGGCAGGGGGACTAGTTTACTAAGAGTGACCAGGAAATGGAGAGAAGGAGAGAGCCTGTGATGGTCTTCCTCCCACTTGGTCATTCTTCCCTGCACTCCTATAGGCTGGGACAAAGCCTTCCACATGTGAAGCCCAGCACAATAGCACATGCCTGCAATCCCAGCATTCTGGGAGGCTGATGCAGGAAGATTGCAAGTTCCAGCCCAGACTGGGCACCTTAGTGATTTAGCAAGACCCTATCTTAAAACTGTAAAAGGGGATTTGGGGATGTAACCCAGTGGAAAGGTTTTGGGTTCAATCCTTAGTACCTAAAGACAGACAAACAAAAAACTATGGCAGGGACAGACATGTTTTGTTTCCTATTCTGTAAATAGGCACTTGGGTTGTGCCTACCTCTGGCTGCTGGATCAGGCATCTCTGATAGAGGGACTTGCCCCTCAGGTGTCCCTGGGTCACTTTGCTCTCGGCCCAAGGCTGGGCTTAACCAGAGGGGCTAGGAACTTTTTCTTTTTTTGAGACAGGGTCTCACTTTGTAGTTCAAGCTGGCCCTGAGCTCACTACATTGCCCGGCAAGTCTCGAACTCAGCAATCCTCCTGTCTCTGCCTCCAGAGTGCTGGGATTACAGGCATGAGCCACCACGCCTGGCACTGTGGTATGTGATATTGATGGCTGGTGGGCATGAGTCACCACGCCCAGCGTTCTATGTGGTCACCGGGATCGAACTCAGGACCTGCACCTGCAAGGCAGGCACTGGAACCACTGAGCTAAATCTCCAAGGGCCGTTTCCAGGCCAGGCCTAGAGCTGCCAAGTGCTGGGCCGGGCATCCACAGGGTGAGAGCCCTGCACCTGTCAGCACTGCCTCCCACGTGCTGGAGCCTGACTGCCCCCAAGCCATAGTGTGGCTTCAAGGCTCCATGCCCAGCCTGTTGCTGTGCTCTGCTTAGCCTCAGAGCCAGCACTGCTTCCTGCAGTGGTGTCACCTGACCCCTCTGTAGGCCTCTGTCAAGAGTTAATTTGGGGTTGTTTCCAACCTGTTGCTTTTGTAGATAAAAAGTTGAATGATGAGTGTCTTGGCTTTCTGATTTTTATCAGTGTTGTTTCTTAGGAATTAATTCCAGACATGGGGTGGCTGGGCAGGACAGTAAGAATAAACGGCCACCTCTCTCTGGAGGCTTAGTCTGGGCAAGACCTGCTCCATGCATTCTGTACATTCTGTGCTCCTCCATGTCCAGGATAACTCTGAGCAGTCTCAGCTTCTGGCCAAGGGCTATACCGCACAGCTCAGAGCCAGGTGAAGCCATCCAGAGGCCTGGCCCCAGCCAGCACCATGGTCACTTACTCCAGCCTCTTCTCTAGGCTCGTGGCCTATCCCCTCCCTTCCCTCTCTCAGGGGACATCTGTCCCTGTTCCAGCATGGTGTTACTTCCTGGTCCTTAACCTGGTCACCTCCACAACACTGTCCGACAAGTCAGACTCCCTGATTCAAGTGATCTTGGGGTGGATACTGTCACTCTGCTTCCTGGGGCCTTTGAGCACCAGGAGCAGGGGTGTATCCCTCACATGGACCTCTGTCCCTCTGCCACAGCTACAGCCCAGCCCTGGCTGGTGCTCAGATCCACAGCCCTTATGGATTCATGCCCCAGCCATCCCTGGCAGGCTTGGCCCTGGGGTCTTCACAGCTGTTGTCCCACCAGGCATAGAGCTTGAGTCAGATGGCTCATGTTCTGCCTAGCACCCCAGATGCATTTGCACAGGGCCCTTATGGCCTCCTTGTCCACTGTGGTCCCTGCCATGGGCAAGTGACCTTGTCTCAGGTGTTAGTGTTCTCAGAGAGTGCGAGGTCCACTCACCAGCTTGCTGTTACAAAGTACCCGCCACAGACTGGTTCAGCAACTCTGACTGCCAGGGCCGAGTGTCCGAGCTGATGGCTAATCTGGGGGTCTCTAGTTGGCCAGCCTAAGAGGCCTGCATGGCTGATTTAAGACATATATTGGTTTCTGTTGCTGTGACAGAATCCAAGAGAAGAGAAACTTACAGGAGAATATATTTCTGTTTTGGCTCAGAGTTCTGGAGGGTCCCAACCCAGGTCAGCCAGGCTTGAGCCAGGCAGAAGCAACATGGTGGAAGGGCACAGTGGAACTGAGCTGCTTGTCTTGTGGTGACCTGGAAGGGGAGAAGAAAGGGGCCATAGAGGAGGCATGAGGCTGGGACAGGCCCCCAGGGCCCCTTCCTCCAGCACAGTAAAATGATGAACTCTCACTGGGATGAAAGCTCATGACCCACTCATCCCTGGGGGCTGTTGCCTCAAGGCTTGAGGCCTGGATGCAGGAATTTCTGGGGACACTGGGCTGGTCAGTGGTGGAACCTGGTTGGCCAGTCTAGAGGTTCACATGTGCTGTCACCCTGGTCTTTATTCGCTGGTCTTCTAAAAGAAGACAGTTGGCTTTCTGAGCCAAAGGTTGCCTTGTGCTTACCTTGTGAAGCCTTCCATTTCACAGAAACTGAGGCCAAGAAGGGGAAGTGAACCGCCTCAGACACCCACCCAGAATCAGACCTGGGTTCTCATAGCTTCCTCATGGGGAGGCTGTTCTTATTCCCTTAGGAGGCGTGACACTGGGTCCTGGACCAAGTCCTGGGATTGTGAAGGCTGCAGTGGGGAAATCTTCTCCCACAGCCTGCCTGCCCCTCCACCTCCTGGCCCCCGTGGACTCTGAGATAGACCCACCCAGGACAACACAGAGATCCCACCCCCTCCAGCCAGCTCTGAGATGCAGGTGGGTTTCCACAGTGCATGGGGCTCTGTCTCCAGCATGTGCAAGTGTCCCAGGCTACTATAAGCTTAAAACGGCAGTCCACCCTTGGCTCTGCAGGCCCAGGTCTCTTGAAGGCCCTAAGGGGACCCTTTCTGTCTCTTTGGTGCCCGATAGCTCACACTGTTCCTTGCTCCAGTCTCTGTGTCCATCTCCACATGATTGCTTCTCTGTCTGTTTGTATCTAAATCTGCTCCTCCTCATGTAAGGACACAGCATTGGACTTAGAGTCCCCCTAATCCCAGCTGAGCTTCTTGTGTCATCCTTAACTAGTCACGTATGCCAGACCTTACTTCCAAATAAGGTCACATTCTGAGCTCCTTAGTAGTTGGAATTCTGCAGGACACTCAGCCTGGGAGCCTGTCTTGTGGGAGAGGAATGAGGTGGAGCTGTGGAGTGGGCAGGAGGGAGTCCCGGCCATGCCCAGCCCCTCTGCTACTGAACTCTAAGGACGGGGCATAAGGCTGCACCTCACTGGGGCCGTCTGCCCAGTTGTGGGGGCCTCCCGACCTCCTGGGATATCCCGTGAGCCAGAGTCTCCCCTGCATCTGACCCTAAAGATGGGGAGACCAAGGATCTGAGGGGTTCTCAGGCATGTGGTAGGTAGGAGGAGCCTGGATCAGCTGTAGGGAGGCTGAGGGTGTCCAGTCTGACTCTGAGCAGGAGACACGGCCGATGGAACTACACACGTGACTTGAGGGTTCTCTGCAGGGTCCCCAGGAACTCAGCATTGCAGACCCGCAGATCCTAGGACCTGCCAGACAACAGAGTCAGAAGTGGGAGTTTCCATGTGAGTTTGAGAACTGGGGTAAATGGGTTGGGTCAGGAAACAGAGCGTGATGCTGGTCCTGCCCCAGCCCACCACAGCCTCTGCAGGTCACCCCATGCACCCTCGCCCCACTGCCCTACCCAGGGAGAGGGTGCAGAGGCAGGCATCTCCCCTGCATGGGTCTCCAGAGCTTTCTGAGGTGACACAGGGCCAAGCCAGGAACACTGCGAGGCCCTCCATTGCAGCTGTGGCCTTCCTCCCTTCCAGTGTCTCCACCTACAACCCTAGTACACACCAGCCTCACACTGGAGATCCTCCTGGGTCAGGGCCTAGCTCCATGCTGTCCTTCTGGAGACATGGGGTCTCAGACACAGTCCTGGGAAGCAGCCTTAGAGAGCAGGAGGGGACACTGTCTTGGCTTCATGGTTTGTACATGCTTTTAGTAGATTTCATTCTTGGAACAGTTTTAATTCATAGGAAATTTAAGAGGAGTTCCAGAGAGAGTTCCCATATGTCCCATGCTAGTCTTCCTGCTGTACTGGGGAACGAACCCAGGGCCCTTACACTGAGGTCCATCCCGGCCCTTTTTATGTTTTATTTTGAGACAGTCTCACTGAGTCACTAAATTGCCAGACTGACCTCAACTTGGAATTCTCCTGCCTCAGCCTCCCAGAGTGCTGGGATGGCAGGAGTGCACACCCATTCCTGACTCATATTCCCTGTTACTAATGTCTTGTACTAGAATAGAACGTTATTACAGAGCCAGTGTGGATCCACTGTTCCTAACTCAAGGCCACACTTAATTCTGATTTCCTCTTCTGCTTTCCTGTCTTAAGGCTCTCTCAGGACTCTGTGTGATGCCAGTTATTGGGTGTCCTTGGGCTCCCCCTGGCTGTCAGTCACGTAACCCCCTGCCCTTGTGACAGTGAGTGTTGTGGGGGAATCGGGGCTGCATGTGTCCTCAGTGGGGGTTATTGGGGTCAGAGGGTTGAGTTTTGAGTCTGCGGTTGAATGAAGCCCAGAAAACCAGGTACAGTGATGCCAAGAGCGGGGATCCCAATTGTTCCAGCACATCGCTGGACTCCCCTTTTTGGGGTCTCAGGCCCTCTTCTCACTCAGCGTGGCAACTAGGTTGTGGTTGGCCATGAGGGACCCATTTTTCTGATTGGCCTTCAGCAGCTCAAGGCCAGCCCAAGGTGATCTGACTCAGCTACACCCCTGCCCATGGCTCCTGTCAGGTGACAGCTGAGGTCTAGAGTTGACAGAGCCTGCTTGTCCTACAGGTGTTCATCATGTCCTAGGCGGGCAGCAGGGAGTGGGGAGTAGGAGAGGCAGCAAGACACGTGTACAAATGCTGGCCCGAGGGATGCAGAGGATGCAGGGGAGGGCAGAGCGGGTCTCCAGCACTAGTCTCTATAGCTTTACCAGACCCAGGCATGTGCCTGTGGGGAACAGTATGCCGGCAGGGGGCACAGTGAATGCAAAGGCCCTGGATCAGGAGGAGCTTGGTGAGCAGTGGCTAGCCAGGAGCAGCAATGGTTGGAATGGGGAGGGAGGAGACCAAGCGGGATGAACTGGGGTCACGGGGCAGGGGACGGGTATGCAGCTGTGGTGTGGCCTCAGGAATGCGAGTGACACAGCACTAGAAGAATCCTTTAGCCAAACCGTCCACAGCACACCAGGGCCTCAGCCTGGCCACTCCCAGAAGGTCCCACATCCATGTTCCTAGGCGACTGTCACCGGCAGCCCCAGGAACCCCTGGTGTCCTTGCTCTGCAGACAAGGCTGGGGCCGGGTTCCCGTGACAAGGGGCACTAGAAGGGCTGTCATCCAGGCTCCTGAGCTCTACCTGGGCTGGGCCAGGGAACTCCAGGCAGGATAGATCTTCAGGTGCCCAAACAGATGTCCCTTGATCTGGGCCTGCCCCGCTCAGTCCCGCACCAGGGCACAGCCTGCGCAGGGATTAGTCTGTCTCTCGTCACCAAGCTGAAGCTGAGCCTGGGGCACCTGCTGAGCTGGGGGGGAGGGGCCCTGGCCTCTGGCTTCACATCCTAGCGCCTGGCTGCCTGTGCTGGGATCAGTGGCACATTGTGTGCACCTCTCCCCCATACCCTTGTCTTCCAAGCTCAGGGGCCATGCTGTCGCTCACGCCTGGGACCCAGTCAGCTCAACCCTCCTGTCATGGGCTGCTGGGCTGTGAGCAGAGTTGTTCATCAGTCATCGCGGCCACACAGCTGGACTTGCAGAGCTGGGTCAGAGGCCAGATGCTCCCTACCCCAGGGACCCTTCTCCTCATCTCCCTGGTCTTCCCTGGGCTGGCGAGGGCCTCAAAAACACATTTCTGTGCATGTAGGAGGATGCTGGCACCGTCACCTGGCTCCACTCAGGACAGGTGCGAGGGCTATGCTGACCCATAATGGGTCACCAGATGCTGACCGCCCCAGTCTCAGCGCCCAAGGGGAGGGCGGCCAGGAGACCAGCCTAGGGGACCAGCCATTGTCTCCAGAAGCGGCACTCCATGCTGTGACAGCTTCTGGGGCTGCAGGGACCCAGCACACCCCAGCCCATCCCAGCCTGGCCAGAGATCAGGAGGACTGGTATCATCCTTGGGGCAAGGCGGTCCCATGCCCAGAGGGTGTGTGTGTCATATTTGCCAGGTCTCCTCCACCATGGAGAGGCTGAGCCCACTCTCAGCAGCCTTTTCTGTGGCAGTGACTCTCCTGTGAGAAATAACACCTTGGGAGATTTTTTTTTGTTTGATCATTCATTCATTCATGGCTCACTCACTACTGGGGATCAACCTCAGAGCCTTTGAACTGAACTAAATCACCAAACCTTTTTATTATATTTTTTTTTATTTTGAGACAGGGCCTTGCTAAGTTGTTAAACTGCTCAGGCTAGGCTCTAGCTTGTGATCCTCCTGCCTCAGCCTCTGAGAGCATTGGGATTACAGGTATGTACTGCTAAACCCAGTTTAATTTCTTGAAGTGTGTTGTCCACGTGCAAAAAGGACACAGATCACCAGGTCAAGAGATAGGATACTCCACCTTCCCAGCCTTCCCACACTGTCACTTTCTTATGCCATTTGTCACCCAACAGCTTGTGGGACACTGCCTTGGCAGGACAGGGCTGTGAGGCAGGACCGACACCTGGCCACCTGGTCTACCTGAGATGTGGTCCTGTGTGGAGCAACCAGGCTTCCAGGACCTGGCCCTATCTCTTGCTCTCACCCTCTCCATCTAAAGTCAGTGCCTCTCAGTCCCCCTGGCCTGTTGACTAAGCTCACCTGCCTCAGGAGCAGTCCCAGGGGTTTGCAGGGCTGCAGACACTTCCTGCACCAGGGTCTCCAGGCACAGAACCCAGGGATATCAGCCCAACTTCAGTAATCAGGGAGCCTAGCCTCCAGGAGGGCAGGGACGCACTGAGCTGTGTGGGGTACTATCCAGGCCCCTTGCACCTGTAGCCCACAGGCAGTCTGTGCCCCATCCTGGGGCTGACAGCTCCTAGCAGCCCCAGTCAACCTGTCAGCAAGAAATGGAAGGAGACTTGCTCAGCACACAGCATGCTAAGGTAGATTTGGGCTTTGGAGTCATCTGATACCAGCCACCCTCCAGTCCTTGGCCAGGCTCTGGCCTTGAATATATAAGTGGGCAGCAGGGACAGGAGACCACCATCTCCCCAGGGCCGTCCAACCACCAGTGCTGAGCTATTGCTTCGATGAGTGACAGTTATATGCATGACTCTCGGTGGCCAACAGTGTGCCCTGTCCCCATCCCTGCAGCCCCATGAGGGCTGCCAGAATGAGAGAAAAACTAAAGCACAAGATAGCCAGTAACACTTGCATTTCAGGTCAACAGGACCACTTGCCTGATGGCTGTTTTTCACATCCCAAGTAGTGCATGGAGCACACACACATACCAATCATCTTATACTGAAATGCAGCTGGACAGCCTGGATTTTACTGGGAACCCTCACTCCTGTGCACACCCGGCAATGTCTAGAGAGATCTCTGGTTACCATGGCAGGGGTGTGCAGGACTCAGAAGTCAGAGATGCTGCAGAACCTCCACAGTGCCCAAGCCAGTCCACACAGTGCCCAAGCCAACCCCCTCACAGTGAGCAGCACAAGTTCAGCCGGCGAAAGCCAGGAAGCACCAGCATCATACACTGTATATCCCCGGGCCAGGTAGGCTAGTGCTTTGTCAGGTACTTTGTTTTCTTTAGCGCAGCCCTCACCTGCCTGTGTGCCCATATTAGGGATGATCAGGCTGAGGACCAGAGGGGGCTTTATACCTGAAGGAGGTGCTGCTGGAGGCAGGGCAAGGGGCTGGGTAGAGCCCCTGCCTCTGGGAGCCAAAGCACCAGCTTTTCCCAGCGCTCTCCCCAGTGGCTCATCCCTGACGCAAGCCAGGGCTTTTTCCTTAATTAAAAAGAGATTTGAAACATCTACTGTTGGCTGTATTGGGCCGTGACTGCCTTGAAAAGGTACAACCACCTGTGCTGCCCAGCTCATCCATAATGACAGGCTTTCCCTATAATTGGAATTTTAAACACACACACACACACAGATTAACTGCATCTGGAACCTTTGGAGGCATTTGTTGGCTTGTATTTGAAAGACTCGCTCCTCCATCCAGACACCGCTCATCTCTGAGAGATTAGTGCCAGCCTGACCATCACTCCAAGCCATACTCCTGCCCCAGGGCCCTTGCACCTGCTGTGGCTGCCCTGCGCCCCTCCTCCACCTCTGCTGCTCTGTGATGGACCTGTCTGCCATGCCATTCCTGCTCCCACTGTGAATGGTCCTTTCTTCATCCTTGTCCCTGAAGCTGTGCATCAGATCCCATGGCTCTAACTAGGAAAGTTCCTGACCTTGGTGGGCATACACAGTAAGTCCTGTCCAGGAGCCCCTGTGACCCCATCCATGAAGCTCAGCTTTGGGGCCCTTCCTGTTGGTTCATTCCCAGATGGCTGTGTGGGTTTGGGGCACCATTTCTTCTGCCGAAGCCTGGAGCAGCTCACAGGGAAGCCAGGTGTGAGATTCAGAGAAACCACTATGGAGACTGTTTGCTCACGGTGGCAACGCAGGGCACATAGTTGGTGCTCTGTGAGTGCCCAGGGGGAAAGCCCAGCCTGGAGGCCACAGTGTAGACCTTGTCTCTCCTTCCCAAAGGAGATTCCAGGTGCTGGCAGGACCAGGGACCCTGGCCCACATCCAGGGGCTGAGCATGCCAGCATTGGGGCAGCACCCATAGGTGCTCAGGATAGGCTCAGTCAATGCATCAGGGCTAAGCATTATCTGCAGGGTTCCTAACAGCTATTCTGCATGTGATGTCCATGTCCCACAGAAACGCCAGTACCCCACTGTAGCCCTCACCTGGCTGCCACCCACAGTGACAGGAGAGGAGGTTCCCAGCTGGCACCTCTGTCCCAAGGACAGTAGCCCTGATGAACTTGGCTAGAGCTGGCTGCTATTTCTCAAAGAAACAATAGAGGGCACCCATGAGCCATGATGCCCAGGCAGGCCTGCATTTGTCTCTACTGTCCCTGTGGTGGCCACTGGGTGGCCAGGGGTATGCTGAGAGCTGATGTGGTAATGACATCCTGTCCCCAGGGCCGAGGGTTTCCTGTGCAAGTTCCAGGTGCAAGGTCTTGGGCATGAACTCGCCCAGCCCAGGATGAGAAGTAGGATGAGGGGTCCCCAGCTCTCCGCCCTGTCATCTGCTTCTGCCCTGGGCACAACAGGTTGAACACTATGGTGTGCAGCTTGAGTGGGAGTCAAGCATCCCAACTCAGTACCCGAGGCCCACCCCTAATACTCTGGCTGGCTGGACCACACCGGGCATTGCCCTGCATAGCTGTGCCACTCATACCATTCTCTCAGGGTTGGTGCCACAGCTTCATTTTCCAGGCAGGGAGATAAAAGGCTCTGTCTCTGCAGTCCCCCTGGCTGTCAGAATTACCCCAATTCCAGGGCCTCAAGGACCCAAAACTCAGCTATGTTGAGTACAGGTGGTATAGGCCACACTGCCAGCGATTCATATAGCAGGTGAGCCAGGCCTGGCACTACAGGAGCTGAGGCACAGCAGGCTCAGGACCAGGCCACAGCTCCATGCCACAGCCCTGCAAGGGATGACCAGCCATGCTTCTGGGCCCTAGCTGTGCAGGGCTCTGCCAGTGTGCCAAGGAGTGCAATACAGGGGCCACAGGACTCCTTCCTTCCTGAAGGCCTCCTGTGTGGGGTTCCCAGTGAGGGTTTCCTGTGGACCTGGGTCCCCCCTTGGGCCCTCACCTACCAGGGCTACAATCCCAGCCAAGCCCTGCCCCTCAGGAAATAGGCCTTTAGGGCTGGGGATTTAGCTCAGTGGTTCCAGGGTCTGCCTTGCAAGCACAAGATCCCGAGTTCAATCCCAGGTAACCATGTACCACAGTGCTGGGCATGGTGGCTCACGCCTGTAATCGCAGCACTCAGGAGGCAGAGCCAGGAGGATTGCTGTGAGTTCAAGCACTGGGATTACAAGTGTGAGTCACCACAACCAGCATTGTTGTATGTGGTTATCAGGGATCAAACTCAGGACTTTGCACTTGCTAGGCAGGCACCAGAACCACTGAGCTAAATCTTCAGCCCTGGTATTTGGTTTTTAATTCCAAAAGTCGGCTCTATCTCTCCACTGGCCCCCTCCCTCATCCCTCTGTGCTCCTTCTAACTCCTCCCTACTTTCTGCATAAACAAGTGCATACATGTGCTTGCGTACACATACACACACAGAGCTCCAGGGGGACCACTGCTTCTGAATGGAGCTTGTGGCTTTGACCTCTAGCCCCAGCCCCTGTGGGAATACTCATGTGGCCAGGAGGAAGGGTCATTGTTAGGATTCCTAACATTCAAGGGCAGCAGCCTGGGCAGTGGGCACCCCTGGCCTGAGCAAGCTCATCATTCCCGCTCTGCTGGGGATTCTGGGGTATACTGTGGGGTGAGGGGCAGTGTGTGTGTTGTCACAGCTATGGAGTCACACGCAGCCCCCACATACCTGTGCACAGCAGCCAGACTGGGGCTGGGGTCAAGGTCAATGAGGTCAGATGGGTTTGACATGACCCACTCAGGCTCCTGAGGTTCTGTGTCCCCACAGGACCAGGTACACCCAGGGCTGCTTCTGAGATTGTCCCAAGCACCTGCCCACCACCTCTCCAAGGAAGTTTTAGTGGGAGTAAGCTATCTGTCACTTCTTTTGCTCTGCACCTGTGGTCCAGCTATGGAGACAGGGCAGAGCTGGGCCAGGCCCAGTGTCAAAAGGCATCACTGTGATCCCTCTCAGAAAGCTGGGGCTCTGAGAAGGACCGTCTTGGTATCAGCTGACTCCAGTTGGGCACAGACCTGGCTCTGCCCTCCCAGCTGTTTATTCGTGGGGGACTCCTTTGCCCTTTTTGTCCCTGTTTTGTCAACATAACCAATCTGCTTTAAAGGAAATGAGAAAATGCTATATTCTGAGCCACCGTGACCCAGAAGTAGGGACTTAGCTCACCTGAGTGACACATTCCATGAGCTTTGGCAGTCTCAGCACAGTTATGAATCAGTGCATCTCTCGAGGACACTGGCAGTATGACAGCAACACCCGTGGAGGCCAGGTCAGAGCCCACCTCTCTGGGCAAGGCCAAAGAGCAGCTGTGACTTGCTGGGCACATGTGGCCAGTAGTCTGGCCCCAGAGCTCCTGGTCCCAGCATGGCCACCACCAACAGCTGAGTGTAAGCTGGGTGCCCAGGCTACAGGCAGCCCCAGAGCTGGACTTCCAGGTAGCTACAGGCCTGCACTGCCCTGGGATCAAGCTTGACAGATCCTAGTGCCTGCCCACGTGTGACTGGCCTCTCTGAGGAAACCCTACCAGTGTCCGCTGTCCTCTGGGGCATGACAAGTGTCCTCTGCTTGGGCCTTGCTGCTGTGCCTAAGTTTGGGAGCAGGAACCAAGGAGGGGCTCAGGGTCTCAGGCCAGAGTATTCGGAGGGCTGCATGTCTGCAGGGCCACTGCCCAAAAGACTCCCTCCATGAGTGGAAGGCTCAGCACCTCCCCAGGGCTTCTCCAGCTGTGGGGTGTCCCCATTGTGTGGCAGCTGTCTCACACTCCAGCTGACAGCTCTGAATTAGAGTCCTCCCCCCAGGACTCAGACTCCAGAGCTTCGTCTTTATTATTATTTTTTTTTTCCTGTACTAGGGGATGAACCCTGGCCCTTCATACTGAGCTATGTTCCCATCCATTTTTATTTTTATTTTGAGACAGGGTCCCACTAAATCACAGATTTGCCCATGCCAACTTGAATTTGAACTTGAACTCTTCCGGTCTCAGCCTTCCAGGGTACTCAGATGACATGCATGCACCACCATGCACAGCAAGGCCCAAGGTCTTATGGGAGTCAGCAGGACCATGGCCTTGACCCTGCAGGCCTCTCTGAGGACACGATTCTGGGGGTGGCTGGTACAGGCACAGTCCCCATGTCACTCCACCCTGCCAGGCCCTGGCACCAGAGTTCCTGGGATAGTGACCTGGGAAGGCATGGCGATGAGGCTGCTATTCCTGATTCATTGGTGCCTGCAGTGTTTCGTTTGTCTCTTGCAAAAGATAAAGCCCTGCTGCTTGCCCTCTCCCTGGTGCAAGGGAGATGGAGTGGGATGGGACAGCCCCGATGCTCCCGGCCAGTGGAGAGCCAAACAAGAGCTGAGTGCTGCGGGCCAGGGTCAGGGTTAGAGACAGGACACACAAACAGGCCAGGGAGGGAACAACCAGGTCCACTGAGGTGTCTTTCCCAAGGTGGGGCTTCTCATGTTGAGTTTTGAAGGATATGTAGGAGCTCTTTACCCTGACAAGGGAAGAAAGCACATTCCAGGCTGGCATGCAACAGATGCCAAGGTGTTAGGGAGTCTGGGAGCAGGTGGGTAGGTGGCAGGAGGTGAGGCATCTAGGGGTGAGAGCAGGCCTGAAGGGCTGGCCAGCCCAGGATCAGCATTTCCCAGAATACCCTCTGTGACTCAAGACACTGAGGGCTAGGAACAGGTGTCCTCCAGAAATGGACTCTGGGCTGTCAGTTTGGGACGTTCAGGGTGCAGCCCAACACAAATCCTTCCTTCCCATGGACTTAGTCCACCAAAAGGGGACAGAAGACTGGGGTTCACAAAGTCGCCCGATTATAGAACCCCTTCCCGAGGAATCTCAGCATTCCTGGGACTTAAAGTTCCAGACTTTTAGAAGGGGCTGGCTGCTGCCAGCTGGATGTCTGGAGCTAGTGTGTGTTCTAGGCAGGGTGAGAGTTGCAGTTTCTGGCTGTTGCTTTTGGGAAGGATGGAGGGGCCTGAGCAGAGGCGGCTTCGCAAGGAGGGGTGAGAGCCAGAGAGGAAGGTCTGTGGGAATCACACAGTGGCTGCGTAGGCTAGCTGGGAGGAGCGTGAGGCGTTGGCCGTTGAGGTGAGTCTCGATGGCAGGCGGCATGGCCAAAGGTATAGGTTTGCCTGCAGGCAAGCTGGACTTGTGAACATGCTGAGGAGGCGATGAATTCCTAGAAAAGTGAAAATTGACAGGGAATGCCCAGAAACCTGAGCCCCTGTCAGCCTGGCAGGGCACAGTGGCACAGGCCTGTCACCCAGCACTCTGAGAGGCTGAGGCAGGAGACTGAAAGTCTAAGCCCAGACTGGGCAACTTAGTAACTTGGCAAGACCCTGTCTCAAAATAAAGCTAATAAGGACTGGGGATGGAGCTCAGTGTGAAGGCCCTGGATTTTATATCCAATACTGAAAAATAAACCCTATTCCAAGAGAGACTCACACAGGACTCTGGACTGGATAGTTGCTTTGGTAACCCTAGGCAGATCCCATTAGAAGAGTCTGCAGGAGCTGTGACCTCAGCATAACTCAGGTTACGTGGGCCAGCTCAGGTTCAAATCCATCCCATGTTCAAATCCATTGCCGTCTGCCACAGGAGACAGTCAGTACACAGCTGCCCTCAGAATGTGCAGGCTGAGCCTTCCTGGGCCTGGGTTTCCCTATCTGTGAAACAGGCATGGTTGGCAGCAGGGCCTGGAGGCACTGACGCCTGTCTCTCCATCCCATGTGTCCATGTGTGCCTCCCACCCAGGCTTTAAGATGTGTGTCAGTGCCAGCAGCAGCCACGACGAGGCCCCTGTCTTGAGCGACAAGCACTTGGACGTGCCCGACATCATCATCACGCCCCCGACGCCCACGGGCATGATGCTGCCCCGGGACTCCAGGCAGACAGGTGAGCCCGTGCTGCTCTGAGCCTGGGTTCCCACCTGCCTGGTCTTTAGAGATACATGACTGGATGCAGGATGCCCTGTGGCAGGACTCTCAGGGTGCTGCCTGCCTGGCATAGCATGGCACACTAGCAACTAGCTAGGACCTGTGCTGTGGCCAGTGACAGGAAGGCTGGGGAGGCACATCCATAGCCAGGGAAGCTCCCATCTTGTGGACATGCCCATGGGTGGGTGATATGGGCATGGGAGCAGCCAACATCCAGGTTTCGATGCCCTGGGTGCAGAGGGCAGGGGCAGGTAGCCTGACCCAGACAGGCGCCCTGCCTGCCACACCCACATCCCTAGGGATGTTGGTCTTGAGGGATGGTGATCCTGGTCCCAAGCAGTCTCAGCGCCAGCTATGCCTGGTCTGAGGCGGCCCCTCCATGGTAATAGGGATGGGAGGCAGCCTTTAGGAGGGCTGGGGCAGGATTCCTCGTGCAGGCTTCCAGGGACTGAATTAGGTATACTTTTGTCCATTTCACAGACAGGTAAACTGAGGTTCTAAGAGGTCAAAACTCCTCCCGTGTTGGGCCACAGACAGCTTTGTGACCTGGCCGGCATCTGGGTGGGCTGCTCTACATGGCCCCAGGCAGTTGCAGGCCTCACTCACCTGTGACTACAGTAGGTCTCTCTGTTTTCTGTCACTGTTGCCAAATGACCTAGGTGGGACCTGTATAGAAGACACCTGTTTTGGTCCAGGTATTTGAATAGTACCTTTCTCCTGAGCTTCATACCCACCCTTTTTTATTTTGAAACTTGGAGATATGTGGTGGTGGTGGAGCATGTGGTTACTCCACAGGTCTATGGGTGACCTTCCCAGGGCTTTGAGCTCGGGGGCCTGAGTTCAAGGAGTCACACACAGACATCCCCTTGGGGAACAATCACTGGAGGACAGACCTTGAACCCAGAACAGCCCAAACCTGAACTCTACCTGGCCCAAGCCAGGCCCAGCATTAGCATCTCGTGGCACTTATTCATTGCTTTCCGGGGTCCCAGGCAGTGAGCCTTTGACCCTGAGCAGCCCTTCTCCTGCCTGGGCTTCTATTTGTCCATGAAACCTGGAGCAACTGTCTCCCCCTAGTCTCCCCAGGAGGCTAAGAGCCCAGGTGGGTCAGGCCCAGGACACCAAAGGGCAAGGCAAGGACTAGGCAAGGGGAAACCTGAGGCCAGCACCAGGGGACTCTTGCAGCCTCTGGAGACATCGTTGCCTGGTGTTGGAGGACCCTAGGCTAGGCCACAGTGTGCGAGGGGAAGGGCCCCCTCCTGACATGACCACTTTTGCTCCTAGACTGGCTGGACGAGGCGGGGTCTTGCCCAGATGATGCAGAGCTGGACCCCGAAGCATGAGGAGCCCTCCTGGACAGGCCTGCACCTCACTAGGCACCCTGGCCTTGGCTGCAGGGAGCTGGACGGCACCACAGATCTAGCCCTGGACCTGGGGAGGGCGCAGAGCTCTTCTGAGAGGACAGATGCCTGTCCCCTGCGCTGTTCCTGGTCCCCGAGTGGCTGTGGGGGGAGGAGACCCTGCTGTGACCATGGTAACCCTGTGGGAGCAAGCAGGACAGCAGCTTCCAGACAAACACCAGTTCCCAGACCTGGTCCCAAGGTCACCGCGACAAGAACTTCTCAAGAGAGGAGGGGCTCCGTTTTTACGAGTTGTTTT
This sequence comes from Thryonomys swinderianus, assembly GCA_004025085.1. NCBI lineage: Eukaryota > Metazoa > Chordata > Mammalia > Rodentia > Thryonomyidae > Thryonomys > Thryonomys swinderianus. Next base: position 39,057 of record PVIC010005062.1, read on the forward strand.
ACAGACCCCGACACAGTCTTGGGGTGATTTATAAGTTCTTTTATGCTTTATAAATAAAGAGAGTCCATGACAAATGGGGCTCTGACTTGGCTCTGGGGAGAGGTGGGGCCAGACAACACAGCCAGGGCCTGGCTCTAGAGGCTCAGGCTGTACAGCGCTCACTCAGGTCCCAGCTCGGTTTTCACCAGCTGTGTGACCTGGTGACGGTTGGTCTCAGGGTGGAAGCAAATGTGCTAGTTAAAGGAACAGGGAATCCTTGTGTCTTCAGGGCCCATAGACCACACTGGCTTTGGCTTGTGCCTCTGTATTTCCTGCTGCAGCTTGGTTTCCCCACTGTCCTGGAGGCAGAGCTGTAGCCAAGGTCTGGGTGCATGGGGTGGAAGGTGGTCCTGGGGAACCAGCAGGAGTGGGCCTCACACTCCAGGGTCTCAGGGCCACCCTCAGTCTAACCACCCTGAAGGCCTCTGGGAACTCAGGAGAGCTGTCAGTGGCCTGGCCTGCTCTGTCATCGCAAGCTGCCCAGACAGACCAGGCCAGGCCTCAGTCCTGCTCCCCGTGCTGCTGTGGGCAGCACCAGCCCCTCTGCTTGTGACATGTGACAGCTCCCCCAGCCTCTGTCCAGAATGCCCAGTAGAGCCGGATCACATGAAACAACTGACCTCAGCTGCCACCCTCAGAGGTTAGATGACACCGAGAGGCTGACCCCGCCCCAATCACTCTGTATTGTGAACTCCAGTGTGACCTGAGCCCCGGTGGACAGACTGTCAGGCAGGACATCCCAGCACCTGGAGTAGCATGCAAGGCTGGGCCAAGCACCAGGGCTTCCCCCAGCCCCCTTTCACCCCCACTGCTCCAGACTTGGACAGGGAAAGGGTGGGTCCCACAGCAGAGAGGCAGAGCCAGGGGTCCCTTGGACCCCTCACCAAGGTCCTCTGGGCTGAGGAGGCCTGTGAACCCTCATGTTCTCACACTGAAGGCAGGGCCACGAGGTCAGCACCTCTCGCCCCCCCTCACTGGCTGAGCTGCTTCAGGGGGAGCTGCCCTTCCCACAGCAGAGGGCACACTGAGTCCTGGATGGGAGCTAGACACAGGGCTGGCCTCACAGCCTGGGCTCTGTTGCATGTCCTGCCATTGTACCTAGATTTGTGCCAGGCCTTGAGGACACAGCTTTGGCCATGCCTGCAGCACAAGGGAACCTGACTAGTGTGGAGTCTAATCCTTTGCCACTGCCTACTGGCAGTCGAACCCGGGTGGTGCTGCCCACCCCCACCAAGACATCCTCCTCAGCTTTGCCCGCCCAGTCCCTTAGGAGTTCGGCTGAAGGAGGCCCTTTGGCTCCTGGCTCCTGGTCTGGGTTATCTCGGTCTCCAGGCTGCCGTGGACGTGTCACATGTAGGTAGGACTGCCCTCATGGACAGCTGCCTGACCCCAGGCACCCCATGGAGTGCCTCTCATTGCCCACTTGGTATAAATAGAGCCACATGCTCCTCCTTAGTTTGTGGGTTCTGGGACTGAGGGCTGGTCTGGACACACAGGCCAAGGGGTACCCCCATCTCCTTGGGGGTTTGCACGGCTGCCTGCAGTGGCTGATCAGGCTCTTCATGCCAGGCTTTTAGTGCCCATGGCAACAGGCCCAGGGCTGTGAGCCGCTTGCTGACAGGGGCGGGGGCGGCTGAGGTTCGCTGCCAGATTTTCCCGTCTGGTTCCTCTCCTAGTGGGGCTGGCAGGCTCCCTCCCCTGACAGGGGCCTGGCCCAGTACACCTGCACTTCCAGCTTCTTGCAGCCAGAGGGTGACAAAGGTAGGTCCTCGGTTCTCTGTGGTCTGAGGACCCTGTGAAAGTGAGGGTTGAGTGTGAGTGGGTGGCAGGAATGAGGGCTCTGGGGCAGGCCCTGGGGGGCCCATGCCGGATGCCTGTATGCCCACCAGTTGTGATAGGCCTGTCCTGTCCACCTTTCTGCATCGCCTGTGGTTTGGAGCAGTGAGACAGGTACCCATCCTGGAGGCTGCCTCAGCCTTGAGGAGCTGACACTGCAGAGCCCCCCTGAAGGAAGGGGCTGGGACGCATCCTTGATCCTCAGTGGTAGGACAGCTTCCAAAGAGTAATGTGCTGTTAGGTTCCTGTGGCTGTGACAGTGATCCTAGGAATAACACTATACACAGGGCTGGTTTGCCCTGGCTCATGGTCTGTGGTGAGGCAGAAGTCTCATGACCGAAGGGCTTGTTGGAGGAAGATGAAACGCACCCTTTGAAGTCATGCCCAGGTGACTTGCTCTGTCCTGTTAGGCCCAGCTCCACATGAGCTCATGCAGCTCTGAACCCTCCATGGTTGGTTCCAGGACAGAGTCAGAGTCCTCAGCGCCCACTCCCTTCCCAAAGGCCTGTCTCAGCAACCTTGGGGACCAAGCCTGCAACACAAGGTGACAGTTCTTCACATCATGACATTTGCCCTCAGTGGAGACAGCCCAAAATCAGACCCTGATTCAGGAGTCTGGGATGAGATCTGCGGGATTTTTTATTTTCTTTGTGGGTCTGCATGTGTGTATGATACTGCAGATTCAACCAAGGGCAGCAGCCCCAGCAATATTGTTGTTGTTATTGTGAGACAGGGTCTCAATTGAATTGCCCGGACTGGACTCAAACTTTGGTCCTCTTGCCTTAGCCTCCTGCGTAGATGCATATTTAGGCTGTATATTTCTTTCATTTGTTTGTGGTGCTGGGAATGGAATCCAGGTCCCAACACCTGCTAGGGTTCAATGTGCTCTTGAGCCGTATGTATCTCCAGCACCTCTGTAAGTCTCTAGCCAGCCAGCAGGGGCTCCTGCTGAGGGTCCAGGACCACATGCTGAGTGCCAGGGTTCACAGCCCAGAGGTTCTCAGCTGGTCAAGCCCCCACTGCCAGCAGTAGGAACGCAGGAGCCCTACCTCACGACCTGTTCCCTGCACACTGTCTCCTGGCACCACCTTCTTGATAACCCTTTTCCACTCAGACCCTTTCTTGGAACTCGCTTCCTAACCAAGACAACATTATTCCCACACACCCTCTGCCCATGGTGACCTGCAGCTGTCTCTGAGCCTGGGTACCCCCCTCCTGTGGACTGACGGGGGCAGGTTAAATGAGGGGCACACACACACACAATGAGTCTTCCATTGGCCCTCTAGCATGGGAGTGACCCTGAGGAACCCAGAGCTCACTCCCAAGATTTACTCCGACCTGTCCTTGAGTACATCCTGGGGTCATCTACTGAAGATTTGTCATTTCTCATGCATTTTAAATGTCTGACTCAAGAATCCTGATGAAAGCCAACAATGAAAAAGCTCTGTGATTGGCTCCCCAAGTGTGTCAGGTGGCCAGGGACTATAGGAAATGACCCTACTGACCAACAAAGCTCATGAGCCCTGACCAGGTATCCAGGGGCAGTTCCCAGGTTCCAAGAGATGAGAGAACATTCTGGTCTTGCAACTTAAGATGCAGGCTGTCTTCCTCCAGGAATGAGGCTGGGAGGGGAGAAAAGTGTGAAAACAGATGGAAATGTAATTTTTTAATGACAGCAGCAGATGGCAAAAAGACACAAGAGTGTATTCACACTATGTTGGAGGCACACAAGAGCACCCGGCCCCACAGTAACGCACACAGAGGGGCTGTTGTGCCGGCCCCTGCCAGGCCTAGGGGGCAGGCAGTTGTGGGGAGGATGGGATGCTGCCAGGCTGTGTGAGCCACAGGTAGGCGGGAAATACCTGTGGCCACCTGTGCAGACCCTGGCACGGCTCCTACACTGAAGGGCATTGGGTGCAAACAGGTCCTGTTCTCAGGCCATCCCCAGCCTTCACCTGCTACCTGGTCCTGCCTGCTGCAATGTCACACCCTTCCTGCATCCACCCAGGGGTCTCTGATGCAAATCATCTCATCAATCTCCAGTGGCACCCCATGATGTCCAGGAAAGATCCCTGAGAGTTGGCTTCACTTTCCTCATACCCATCAGGGCAGACAGCACCTTGTGTGGTATTGAGAAAACCCTGCTCCTGTTGCAAGGGTAGGGACTGAGCACAGCTCTGTCACACAAGCAGCCCTTGCCTGGATCCTCAGTTCCTTTGGCCGGCAGTGACAGGTGAAGTGGTGGGCACACCTGACTGTACCAGGCCAGCCCTGCAGGAGGTCACTGACTACCCCTGCTCACACATCTGGGAACAGGCACATGCCCTGATGCTCCTCTCCTACTCCAGGGCCACTCAGGGTATGCTGTTCAGTTGTTTTGGCTGCTGTAACACAAAGGGGTTCCCCCAGAGGTTTCTAGTCTGCATTTCTTTCTGGTTTCTGTGATTGTATTTCCAGCCCCCTCAGCTCAGTGACAGTCACCACCTGCTTCCTGTTGCCCCTCAAGTTCCCCTAAGACAGAGGGGGTGGGAGGGGAGAGGCAAAGGAAGAGGCTGCCATGCCCTAAGGGTCTCCTCCAGCCCTACTCTTTGATGGCTGGAATTCTCTGCTTTCTTGGCCTGTGATCTCCTTACTCTTACTTGCAGAAGGTATGAGAAATCAGGGGCTGAATTGACACATTGTGCACCGTGGATACCAGGGATCTCTGAAATAGTTCAGTCCCAGGAGGATCTTGGTGCTCCCCCCATAGGCAGTCCTTGTCCCAGGGCTGGGATCCAAACATTGGGCATACAAACCAGTGTCCTCCTGGTGCACCTCAGTCCCCATTCTATTCCTATGCTTCACGGGCCATCTAGTAGAAGCTCAGTTCCCCCACAGCAGGGTGCACCTCTCTGGGTGCTGCGGAGCATGTCTGTTGCCAGGGGAAGATCAGCTGCTGTAAAATTGGATGTATTCAGGGTCCAAGTGGATGGCTTACACTGATGAGATATTTGGGTGGTCGAAATTCTAATGGATCCAGAAGATATAGTACAGCTGATACCCCAAGGGGGATGTTAGTTCAGTTTTGAGATGGTTATTGTGGTGTTTTGGGGACATTATAAGAAATGAGTGTTCAAAAATATTTTTATTAGTACAGGTACTAATGTGCTATGTCACTTGTAGGACATAATGGCTGTATTCATCAGGAATGCTGGTGCATGTATATAACATTTTTTTGGAGACAGGGTCTCACTTTGTAGGTCAGGCTGGCCCTGAGTTCACTATGTATCCCAGGTGAGCCTTGAATTCATGACAATCCTGCTTCTGCCTCCTGAGTGCTGGGATTACAGGCGTGAGTCTCCATGCCAGGCATTGTGGTGTGTGGTATGGGGATCGAACTGGAGACCTTTGGCTTGTGAGGCAGATGCCAGAACCACTGAGCTAAATCCCAAGCCCATCTTAATTTTTATCCTCCCCCTCCCCTCTCGGTTCCTTTCCCTTTTGCAGCTTGTGGTATACCTTTTCCTGATGTGGTGGGACACAACTATAATTCCAGCACTTTGGCAGCCAGAAGCAGGAGGGCCATAAGTTCAAAACCAGCATGGGCTACTTACTTAGTGAGACCCTGTCTCAGAACAGAAAGGGGCTGAGTATGTAGCTCAGTGTGAAGGCCCTGAGTTCAAGCCCCCATATTGAACAAACAAAGCTGGACTACTTACTTAGTGAGACCCTGTCTCAGAACAGAAAGGGGCTGACAGTGTGAAGGCCCTGGGTTCAAGCCCCCATATTGAACAAACAAAGCAAAATGGCTTGAGGAATAATTCATATGGTGTAAATTCCATCCTTTAAAAATATATAATTTGGTGGTCTTAGTAAATTTACAGTTATATAACTGCCATCACATTGTAATACCAGAACATTTCCACACCCCTAAAAGAAAACTAGTACTGGTTAACAGCTCCTCTGTGTCCCCCATCTCCCATCCTCTTCGTTTTTATGGATTTGCCTATTCTGGACATTTTGCTGAAAAGGATTGTACAACATGTGAACTTTGAAGTGTCTTGTTTCACATTGCACGGGTGTGGGGGTTTTGCCCATGTTGTAGCATGTGCCTTGTGACTGCCCCCCCCCCCCCCGTGAATGGTGAAGCCACCTTTGTTGGGCTATAGACCTGGGTCACTTTGCATCCTGGGTGTTAGGTGTCCTCTGCCTCATCTGCTCTCTCAGAAGCCTGGTAACATCAGCAGCAGCACTGTCCTATTGCACAGGTAAAGACCCCGAGGCCTGGTGAGGCAGACCTCCCGCAGTGGTGTCTGAATGGTGGCTTCCCCCCAGAACTTTTTCTTTGCTCTTTTGTAGCCTGCACAAACCAGGAAGTGAAGCCTCGCCAACTTGGGAACGCAAATATTTGCCAGTCAAGAAAACATTCCCCCATCAATCAAAACCCAGACAAGCTGGCTCACACACCCTGCAAAAGCCGGAGGCAGATCTTATTCTGGCAGGGACCAGGTGGCAGGCAGTTCCCCTCCTGTTGACACCCCCTCCCCTGGCTGCTTGTCTTCCTACTTTGCTCTGGGGTCCAGGGCCCAGATCAGTATTCACTTGCCCACCATCATGCAGCACCCAGTGTGACCTTTTACTGATTTCTTTTGAGGGACTATTTGTCCTAACTCGTGACATAATGAAGTTGCAGTAAAATCTCTTTACAAATGACAACTTCCAAAGGACAGACACAGCTTCCAGGCCAGGTGTGGGCAGAATTTAGACCACTGTCCCCACAGTCCCATGGGGCTCCAGGGGGGCCAGGAAGTTGGGCCCTGAGTTAGGTTTGTACAGACTTTGAACTAAAGCGTGGAGAGAGTATTGTGAAGGCAAAGGAAAACCGTTTCCCAATTCCGCTGTCTGTCTGCACAGGCCAGGGTGAGTCCTGGGGCCCCAAGCAGTTTAATGAAAAAATGCATTTCCTTCTGGCGGATTGCGGAAAGCCAGTGAAGATGCGGCCCCACATACACTCCCAGCGCCCCTGAAGGGCAGGTGCGGGGGGGGGGGGAGACAGGTGAAGGGGCACCAAACCTGGCGGCAGCTGACTGACAGAACGAGGCCAGAAAAAGGAGGGTGCGAAGAGGGGAGAAGGGAGGGGACAAGAAGAAGGAGGGATGGGATCTGAGCACAGGTTGCGCTGAACCCAAAGTGCGTGATGAGGCCGAGACGGGGCGAGGATGGGCGGAGCAGGTAGGGGCGAGCCCAGAGCACGGGATGGGGCGGGGCCATAGCACGTGAGGGGCGGGGTCAGGAGGTAGAAGGCAAAGAACTGTCCCACCTGAGGCTAGGCTGACACAAAGTCTCGCACACAGTCGCCAATCCGTGGGGTCGTAACAAACATGTTCCGCGTCTCTTGCCGCCCTGAGGAGAGTGCCATATTCCGATTGGCTGTTGAGGCTGTCTTCCGGCCGGGGGCGGGCTCTGTGCCGTGGCGGGAAAAGCGGCATTCGCGGCTCCTCTTCCGAGACTCTGAGCGCCTTGAGGGGTTTCTGCCAACTTGTGGTGTGTTCATGGACGCGACCGAGGTGGAGTTCCTGGCAGAGAAAGAGCTGGTTACCATCATCCCTAACTTCAGTCTGGATAAGATCTACCTTATTGGGGTGAGCGGCGGGTCTGCGGCTCCTTGGCGGGGCACAGGACGGGGCGCGGGGCATAGAACGGGGCGCGCGGCCCTAGAGAGCTTCGGCACTCACTTCCGATCGCTAACATCCTAGTCTCCCGTCCTGCAGGGGGACCTTGGCCCGTTCGACCCCGGCCTCCCTGTGGACGTCCCGCTGTGGTTGGCCGTCAGCCTGAAGCAGAGGCAGAAGTGTCGCCTGCTGCCGCCTCCCTGGATGGACGTCGGTGAGGATCGGGCAGTGCCAGGTGGCTGCGGTGTGTGGCAGCCCGGCGGCTGATATCGACCATCTGAGTCGTCTCCTTAGAGCATGCGTGCCACAGTTGTGTACAGCTGTTTCATTTTGCCTTAATCAAATATGTGAACTTAAGCACATATTTTTAGATTTCTAAAAACAGGTACCGGCTAGCCTGTTGAGAAGGCCTTTTTGTGTGTGTGTGGTATTGGGAATTGAACTCAGGGTTTATGCACTGAACTACATTTCCAGCCTCTTTCAGTTTTTCATCTTATTTTTCTATTTTTAAATTTTAAACTTTGAAGCAAGGGCTCACCAACTCACTGAGGTGTCCAAGCTGCTGTAGAAACTTCAACGATGTTAATTAACCTTGAAAACATGTCGAAGGCACAGAATGGCAGACACTGTGACTCCATTTATAAAAACCATCTGGGATAGGCAGATCCATAGAGACAGTAGTGATTGAGTTTGGGGATTTTAGAGACAATGGAAGGATTATGAGGTCTCTTTTTGGGATGATAACCATATTGTAAAGTTGAATTAATAGTTACCTACATCTATGAATATGCTAAAAATCATTAATTTGTATGGTGTGAATGTATTATGTGATGTACTATCCCTCAAAGCTGTTAGAAAAAGCAGAAAGAAAAACAGTATATCACACACAGGCAGACTTTATCCTGAGCCTTTGCAATCTTTTTTCTTTTTTATTTTTTCATACAGTCTTTTTTTTGGGGGGGGTACTAGAATTGAACTTGGGCCCTTGTGCTTGCAAGGTAGGCATGGTATCACTTGAACTAAAGCCCTGGCTCAAGACAAAGTCTTATTGTATAGTGCAGCTTGGCCCTAAACTCACTAAGTAGCCAAGTGAGGCTGGCATTGAACTTGTGACTCTTCTGCCTCAGCCTCCTAATTGCCAGGATCATAGGCCATCATGACCAGCTTTGCATTCTTTTTCTCAGATATGAGATTCTTATTTTGTCTGGAGGATTATGGGAACACATATAGAATAGAAAGAGAGAGGCCTAAGTGATTTTTGCCTGTACCTCCCCACTGGGAGTCACCAGAGTACCAGTCAGCATTTCTCAGATCAGTTTCAGAAAGTGTTCTGTGTTCTCAGTCCTCGTATGAAGGAGTAAATGACTAATGGTCCTGAATTCCTCTGCTTTGGGGCCTTTTTGGGGGGAAAATCTCCAGGCCTGACCCTATTAGCTATCTCTCTCCAGGACCCTCATGGGCCTGTAGCAATGTAATGCTGTGTAAATGGAGTCCCCCCAGTCTGCTGCTTTTATGCAGATTTTGATTTGCTCCACTGCTGCATGAATTATTGTTGCTCTTTATTCCCAAGTCCTGTCGTCCTCTATACAATGCATTCATCTATTCTTGTGTTGGTGGATATTTGGATTTATTTTTGGCTATTCTGAATTATGAAATTTTTACCTGTGTTTTTGTAGATAGTTACAGATTGTTTCTGGGATTGAACTCAGGACCTTGTAGTTGCAAGACAGATGCAGTATCACTAAGCTAAATCTCTGGCCCTGTAGGTATTTTCATTTTTCTTTGGTAGATACCTAGAATAGTGTATTTGCTGGGTTGTAAGATGGATGATGCTTAATTTTTTTTTTTTGAGACAGGGTCTCGCTTTGTAGTTCTGGCTGGCCCCCAGCTCACTATGTAGCCCAGGCAAGCCCCAAACAAAGCAATCCTCCTGCCTCTGCCTCTGAGCATTTGGGATTACAGGCATGAGCCACCATGCCCAGCACTGTGGTATGTGGTATTGATTGCTGGTGGGCGTGAGTTACCATGCCCAGCATTGTATGTGGTTAACGGGATTAAACTCAGGGCCTTGCACTTGTGAGGCAGGTGTTGGAACCACTGAGCTAAATCTCTGGCCCGATGCTTAAATTTGTAAGAAACTGCCAGCCTAGTGGGAATCACACCCTGTAATTCCAGCCCTCTGGAAGGCTGAGGCAGGAGGGACACAAGTTTGAGTGACTTAGTGACATGGCCAGACCATTCTCAAAAACTGAAAAAAGGACTGGGGAGGTAGCTGAATGGAAAGGCTCTGGGTTCAGTTCTCAGGCTACCCAGTCTTCCAAAGCCATTATAATCCTACCAGAAGTGTAGGCTGAGAGTTCCTATACTGACCAGAAGTTTGGTTTTGTCAGTCTTTGGTTTGGGGAGCTTGAGCAGATGCATTGCATAATCTGATTCAGGTGGTAAAAAGTAGTCCCAGGGCTGGGAGTGAGGGCTCACCTGGTTCGTGAGGAGCTCTGATTTCTATCCTCAGCACCTGGAAAAAACGAAAATTAGCTGCTGTGTAGAGAAGAGTTGTGGGGGTTGGAATAATCCAGACTACCTGCTGATGTGCTGGGAAGGAAGGGAGAATAGTGCTGAAAGGCTGGCTGTGGGTGAAAGGGTGCTTTTAAAGCCCCTAGAACAGTAGTGGCAAACCTATGGCATATGGACAGCAGTGGGCTGTATGTATCATCTAAAAGGTTTGCCATCCCTGGCCTAGGATACTTGCCCAGGTATGTTTGTAGTTTGTATGTTGCCTGTTGCCTGCTCTCTTCTGAACCAGCTGTCTTATAAATACATTCCTCAAGTCACTGATTATTTTGATTACTGTGTCAAAGGTAAAATACTTTGTTCTTTCCCCGAAGAAAGAATTTTTGAGTCAGGCGTGTATATTTTGTAGTTTGAAGCAAAAGAACAAAAACTGTTCTTGAGAGAAATTTTCAAGGAGATGGCCGTATTATTCAGTAGTGCAAATTTTACTCCAAAAAGGTTTTTTTTTTAGTGTATCAACTAGGTAATATTGGCATTTGGTAAATTTGGAATGCTTAAGTTATCTTGTTTGTGGTAATATTAAATGTGTGAACTTCTAAATTTCAGAAAAGTTGGAGAAGATGAGGGATCAGGAACGGAAGGAGGAAACTTTTACCCCAGTGCCCAGCCCTTACTACATGGAACTCAGCAGACTCCTGCTAAATCAGTGAGTAGAGCTCACTCTGGAGAGGTCCACGCTTTAGGTATAGTCCAGATTCCTTTCACTTTATCTGTGTTCCCTTTCTCCACTCTCTTGGATCAGTCCCTGTGGGTCATCTCTGGGGACATGCACTATTGCTGCCTGTCTACCCCTACCTCTCTTTGTCTCTGATTTTTTTCCTTCACTCCCTAAGAATCCTCAGGTTCTTTTCACTTTTTGATCCTGACCTTGATGTTGGATCCCAGGTGAATTACCCTTACCCTCAGTGGGAGCCTTTCTTAATTATCTATGGTCATTTAATACAGCTTGGCCCTTTTCTCTTGGTGGTGTGTGGACCTGAGTTCTTTTTGGCTTTGTTTCACTGTTTACTTCAGGTTGGCCTTCTTACTGTAACCCATGCTGTCTTCTTTTTTTTTTTTTTTTTTTTTTTGAGACAGGGTCTGGCTTTTGTAGTTCAGGCTGGCTAATGAGCTCGAGGCAAGCCTCAAACTCACAGCAGTCCTTCTGGCTCTGCCTTCCAAGTGCTGGGATTACAGGAGTGAGTCACCATGCCTGGCATTGTGGTATATGGTACTGATTGTGGATGGGTGTGAGTCACCACGCCCATTATTATATGTGGTTACTGGTGATCAAACCAGGGACCTTGCACTTGCTAGGCAGGCATAGGAACCCCTGAGCAAAATCTCTGGCCCTGTCTTCAAATTTTTGGCGACCCTGCTGCCTCAGCCTCCCTTGTGCTGGGACCATAGGCATGCACTACCCTGTCCAGCAGGTCCTTGTGTGTCTCACAGAAGTGACTAGGAGGCTGACATTTGCCTGTGTCCCGAGCTATTGGGAAAGCCTGCTCAGGTCCCAACTGTGCTGTTATGACCCCATATATTGTCTGCGTAAATCCTTACTGGTTTCTTCTCCATATGGTAGCTAGAGTGTTCTGTAAAGGCAGAGCTACCCTGTGACTTCCTGCTTGAAGCCCTTGGCAGCTTTAAGATTCTGACTGTGCAGAGCCTAGAGGGATTATCTGTCCTGTGCCACAGCTCTCTGCATTCTTTCCCTAGATCTGTAGTTTTCAGGTTCTACTGCTTCAACATGCTGGATCTTTGTGACTTTGCCCATACTGCCTATAAATCCATTTGTTACTCCCAGTCACCTCCTTCCGTTGAGTCTAATAGGTGCCCCTCCTAGCTGATGTGTACAAATTGTTTTGTGCCTTTGCATGCCACTGTCCTGCTTGCCATAGTTACTGTTTTCTAATCGTTTTCTTTGCCATTACACACACACACACACACACACACACACACCCTTCTAACTGGTCAGGGACTGTCTGGAATGCTTGGGTCTCCAGCATGGTGCCTAGTGTATGTGTGTGTTGAGTGAATAAATGAAATTTATAGAGGGTAGGCAAATGTGGACAGTTTTCCCTGGCAGATACTTAGAATAAAACTCACCAAAAACTGGATTAGAATGTGTGCTGCTTGCTTAGAGTGGTTGGAGGTGAAGGGCCTGGGATGGCACAGTCAAGATAGCGGTGTCTTTATAACCTCACACAGACTTGTTGTTACGTCAGTAGGAGGCTAGGCTCCACTACTTCCTTGGGTACACTCTGAGAAGCAGCAGTACATTGAGCATTGCACCATGGGCTGGAGCTCCTGGTCTGGGGAAGTGAGATGTGAGCCCATCATTAAGATGCGGTGTGGTGAGTGCTGAGTCTGTCTAGCCCAGCAAGGACAGTTCAGAAGCAGCTCTTGGGGGGTACAAGTTTCCTGGGTTGGTGGAAGAAGGACAGTGAAGCACAGTCTGGGGGCATGAAGGGTAAAGAAGCTGAGTGGGTGCACAGGTGTCTAAAAGTGCAGATGAGGTTGTGAGTATTATCTGGGTGACAGCAGGTTGTGTGTTAACTTTTAAAGTTCAGTATATATATGCTTTATGTCAAAAACCCTGTTCTATAACTCATTTGATTAAGGGACCAAATTTTAATCTTCTGCTGTTCAGTTGACAAGGACCTGGGGTCCTTTGTTCTTAAAAACCTGCTGCTCACTGTATAAATTTTATACTACAGATCCTGTCCTGAGTTAATTATTGCATGTGTAGAAAGAGAATCTCTAGCTTAGAGCAACTGAGTGATGGGGACAGTGTTTGCTTCTGTTTTTACTCTTGGTTTTGTCTGTCTTCACAGGCTGGTCTAAAACATCTCACAAAGGAAAGCTGTTAACTACCCTCTGACTTTTAACTTTTACTTAGAATTTTATTTGGGTAGCTATGTATTTCATACTGATTTGCATGATCTGTAATTTTCTTCTGTGGTGTTTATAACTTGTTTTTGTATAACAAGGGATTGAACCTAGGGGCCTTTCCACTGAGCAATATGCCCAGCCGTTTGATTTAAAAAAATTTTTTTTGGTGGGGGGATTGAACTCGGGACTTTTTGCTTGCCAGGCAGGCATGATGCCACTGAGCCACATCCCTGGCCCTTTGTATTTTCTGAGATAGGATCTCACTAAATTGCTCAGGATGGGCTTGAATTTGTGTTCTTGCCCCAGCCCCCCAGAAGGCTGAGATTACGAGTGTGCACCATCATGCTTGGCTTGTAACTTCTATTTTCTTTGAGATGAGCCCCTTTTCTCAGGGCTCTGGGGTAGAAGTGCTGTACCAAGTGCTGAGCATAGAGCTGAAGGTTTCCTTTCCCAGTGCATTTTTCTGGTAAGGAGTAGAAATCTGCGCAGTGCTATAAATAAGGAGCAGCACAGGTTACGACCTTGCAACCGGCCCTTGAAGTCAATTCTGGGTGGAAATTCTGATGGATAGAATCCTGTTATCCTGAGAAGAAAGCTGTTGAGTAAACATCAGTCCCATGCAGCAGCTGGCCATGGAACAGTTACATGAGCAGGGGTAGCTGAAGGCTCATCACTGCCGCATGTCATTGGCAGCAGGCTAATTTACTGTCTCCTTATTTGACTGACTCCCTTTCTTTTAGCGCTTCAGACAATATCCCCAAAGCAGACGCAATCCGGACCCTGATCAAGGATCTGTGGGACACACGCATGGCCAAGCTCCGGGTGTCTGCTGACAGCTTTGTGCGGCAGCAGGAGGCACACGCCAAGGTAGGGTTGGTTTCTAGGGCTGGTGGGCTCTGCCTGCTAGAGTTGTGATGTTGCCTGGGAATTTCACATGGCACCTTGCCTGTTTAGGATACTGTTAGCAGATAAGAGTTATACTTTTAAAACAATTACAGGGGCAGGTCAGAACTCAGCCACAGAGCACTTGGCCTTGGAGTCATTCCCCCAGCACTGCCATCAGCACAATAAAAACTACTGGTTTCTTGTTTTTATTCAGTAAAATTTAAGTGTTTTCTTAAAATCAAAGCTCTAGGGCCAACTGGTCTGTTTTATTATATTTCAGCTGGATAACTTGACCTTGATGGAAATCAACACCAGTGGGGCCTTCCTCACTGAGGCACTCCGTCACATGTACAAGCTGCGCACGAACCTCCATTCTTCTGAGAGCACTGCGTCGCAGGACCTCTAGAGGAAGGCCTGTGGTTGCCGTGTGTGGGGAAGGCCTAGCACCTTCTGCCAGGAGGCTTGCTGGGTGCTGAGAGTGCATGCTTGGGAGATGAGAGGTACTCAGGGTTCTAGGGTTGGTTTTTTTTTTTTTTTTGAGACAGGGTCTCCCTTTGCAGTTTAGGCTGGCCCTCAGCTCACTATGTAGCCCAGGCAAGCCTCGAACTCAGCAATCCTCCTGTCTCTGCCTCTTGAGTGCTGGAATTACAGGCGTGAGCCATCACACCCGGCACTGTGGTATTGATTGCTGGTGGGTGAGAGTCACCATGCCCAGCATTGTATGTGATTACCGGGGATCGAATTCAGGACTTTGCACTTGCAAGGCAGGCACTGGAACCACTGAGCTAAATCTCCGGCCAGGGTTCTAGAGTTTTTGGACAATTCTTTGAACATATGGAAAGGTATAATGCTTTTAGGAGTGAATTTTAAAAATAGGTAGAAAAGTAACAAGCTTATGATTAAGACTGCAGAACTTGGCCTCCCTGTACTATCATTTCCCTCCTAGAACTGGGAGCCAGCTTTTCTTTGGGGTAAAAGGAAACTTTTTAGGCAAGCAAATTCTCCCTGGCAGAGCTGTGGGTCTCCTATGTGAAATGCCATGCACAGGTGAACGTGCAGTGGATACACAGGAGTGGTCATGTGACCAGGACCTTTTCCCTGTGTCCATCCTGGTTTCTTGGCTACAGCTAGATCTTGTAGACGTGGCTCACACGGAAGAATGGCTAATGAATGGCTGGTAATGCTTTACTGTTTTCCGAGTCCCAGTCCACAATAAAAACGTGGTCAGCTTGAAGTTGTGGGGTTCCTGTCCTGTATAACTGCCAAGTAATTGCAATACACTCTGTGGCCAAGTTGCTCTGATCAACTAAACTGATAAGCATGCAGCAGTCGACTAGAAACTGCAGACCCAATACTGAGAGGTGTTGATCTGTCTTGTTCACTTTATCTAGAGGAAGGTCGAGGAGAAGCTAATTCAGTGTCGAATGAGGCTGAAGATAACAGTGCTAGGAAAGGCTGGATCTACACTACTGCTTTTAGTGGATACAGGGGAAGTGCTCTCAGAGACATTAGTTTAAGGGACATTATTCAAGAGAAACTGCTCCAATTGTTCAACTGTAACATGGAATCATTAGGTCCCTTGCAGAAATTACCTTGAAAAGTGATTATTGTACAAAGCCATAGAGTAGAAGGTTCTGTCACTGGGGAGATTTTGACTTATTTCCCAAGTGTGTCAGAAGCTGCAGGGGAGCACCTCAGGAGCTGTGTGCGCACATGTGGTCCACTTGGTTTAGAGTGTTGTCTGGCACTTGCCCACAGGCAACTTGAACACTTGCTCTGGTTCAGCTGCTGGCCTGTCTTTGTCAAGCAGGTGCTGATCGCTGTTTGAACACAAGGAGCCAGACTCGGAGACTAAGCCCAAAAGGTGGAGCCTCTGTAATCTAAGAGGGTTGCAGGTGACAGAACTTGCTTTTTCACCTCACTCTTACTCTGGGCATCTTGGAATGAAAGCTCTTGTTAACAGGAAGGGTTAGGAGACTGTATGCCTCATGTCTCAGCTCCAATACTGTGTGCACTTAAACCTGAGCCAACGAAGTAAAGCTGAACAACATGTTTCACCTGTGAGGCTGAATAGTTCACAGGGATGGGGAAGGGATGTCATAACATAAAAAAGATTTTTCTCTTAACATGATTTAGGAAGATTTTATTTTTTGTATGTTGTCAGAAATTACAGCAATATATTCATAAATACCTAATTACTACATTCAACAAATATTACAATACAGTTAATTCAAACAAGTACACTTAGAACAGGTTTAATTTCACAGCATCTAAACTGCCCCCAGAATGACCGAGGCTCTGTTGTCCTCCCTGCCGCCTGAGTCTAGGTTTGCTGTGCTAGCAGTGAAGCACAGAGCACACACAAGTGACACAACCAGTAAACATCTCTTCCTCAGGTCAAGGCAGAGTCTAGGAGTTTAAGCACTGGATCAGAAAGTTGGGGACAGGCTACAGAAGTCGTGAAGTCAAAGCTTGGTTACTGGAAAGAGTAGATAGAGATTGCTTCTAAGTGGCTAATATACACTTTGAGGAGGACCAGGGTTTGTGCTAACGATCTCCATCTTGTGGTGGATCCTTGGAATTGTTTAGAGGGAAAAGGGTCTCTGGTTTAAAATTTAGCTTTTAAGATTTGGTAGTAAGTACTGTGAACTACTTGAAAATTTCTGTTACCAGCTTAAGGTTTCCTGTGTTTTAACTATTCGCTGCTGAAGATGTAGGCTCCTTTTAATATTCTGAACATCCTTAGGGGTACAAGCTGTTGTAATGTTAGTGCCAATTGAATAAGTTTATACACTCGAGACTAGAAGACTGAAATTTTGAAAATACCCTCAATGGTGATTTATCTGAGACTGGACTGGGACCCTGATACTGTATTGTGTCTTATCCTTTTGGCTCTGATTATATGAAACAGAGCAATTTGTCTCAAAGATTGATTAAATGTGGAACCACACCATCTAGCATCTGGCCGTGTCCCTCTTGAATTTAGTGAATTCCCCGTCAAGACAGATGGCAGCTGTCGCTTCCAGGTGATGTGGGAAGACACAGTTGAGAAGGACTGAGGTATCTGCGTAAATACTGACACACAGGTTGCATAATCCATTCTACATCAGCAAATCTGATGTACTATACTGTTCAGCTGTCTCAGCTCAAGGGAAAGCTGAACAGAAAGCTTCAGAGGTCATGGTGTGTTGGCAAGCCTAACTGAAAATAGACAGTGGTTCTTCTCTGAAAACTGTTGGATGGGAAAATCATTACTGTAGACTGTCGTGATGGTGTACTTTAAGAGACACTTCCTCTTTCGTGGTTTGTGTGCTGCCTTACTGGTTTGTACTTATGTTCTGATTGTCATATTACTTCTTGGGCACAAGGATATCCAGACATCTCTGCAGGCAGGAAGGGGGAGGCAGGACAGAGGCCCAAGGGCAAGCAAAGGGTGCAGTTTCTATTTGGATGGGAGCAAGCAGTTACTGCTGGCATAGGGACATGGCTTCCACCCCAGGCATCCTTTTTTGAGGACACAGCCTTTGCTCCATGTGCCACTCCACAATAGGCTCTCCAACCAAGGGGAT
Source organism: Thryonomys swinderianus (assembly GCA_004025085.1). Lineage (NCBI taxonomy): Eukaryota > Metazoa > Chordata > Mammalia > Rodentia > Thryonomyidae > Thryonomys > Thryonomys swinderianus. Next base: position 56,479 of record PVIC010005062.1, read on the forward strand.
GCCCCTTGGATCTGGGAGGGGACTGTGTCTATCTTTCCAGTAAGGTAGTAGAGCCACTTTCCCCATTTAGCCAAGGCCACTACCAAAGCTGACTAGCAAGTGCATCAGACATCTGTGATGTGGGAGGCAGCCTGGGGGTGAAGTGCTGCTGCAGCATGGCTCTGACACCATCACCCCAGAGACAGCAGGAAACTGGAAGCAGGGAAATGCAGTGTGACTGTGCCCTATTGTTCGCAGTGAGGCTCCCTCTCTGCACCTGTGGAACATATGGATCTCTTAATGCCTTTGCAGGGGATGAGGCCCCAGCACACCCTTTTCGTTCTACTTGCTTCTTGAGTGAGAAGGCGCTTTTATTGACTGGCGGCACTTTGAGTTTGCTAGTAACGGAAGATCCTTGGCAGATGTACAAAGCAAACTGGGGGAGGGGGCAGATGAGCGACACAGTGCTTGCTATCTGCTAGGGAGCCACCCTGCACAGGAGGTGCAGGAGTCTGGGGCATGGAGCACAGCAGCAAGTGTCCAGCAAAGGTCAGGCTCAAGCTGCCTCCCTTTTTTACCCTGCTCTGTTGTCTCTGGGGAGGGCCCAGCACCACAGCCTGAACTGTAGGACGTGGTATGACCAAGAGGACCTAGGCAGAGGAGGCAGCTCCAGTTCCCATTAGTGGCGTGGCCGTTCCTTTGCCCATCAGCTAGGTTAGAGGGGGCATGCAGCTCAGACATTATTGATCCTACTTGAAGCTTTTACAAAGCTCTGCATCTAAATACAGCTTCTAAAGTTCTACTCTGCACCTTTTCTCAGGCATCTCAATTCTATCGCAGAAACTGTTCACTTCCTGAAAGGTTCTGTTAGCCCCAGGGCCCCATGTGCATGTGGCTGTCACCTATAGGATCTGTCTTGTTCCCGCCACACACTGTCCCCTTGCTTCATTCACAGCAGCAGGTTCTGCCTGCTATTACCTTGTCCAAATGTGGGATGGGGTAAGGGAAGGAGGTAAGTAACGCATGGCTTTCTACAGCGGTTCTGGTGCAATTCAAATTAAAAATGAAGTGATCGCATAGGCGCCAGTGGTAAGCTCTTTTACTTTTCTTCTTCTTTAATTTTTAAAAACTTGAATATTTTAATGTCCTGACCAGCAGCAGTACAAACACTAAAAGCAAGGGGTTTTTTTTTTCCCAAGAAAAACAAAACCCCCAAACAAGAAAAACAAACAAAAATCCCCCAAACCACATATTAAAAATGGCAGGCTTTTTATAACAATTAAAAGTAATAAAAACATACAAAACTTTTTTTATATATATACACAGTACAAGGCTGAAGCACCTTTGACTTTTCTCTCAAAATTTACGTTTGTATGAAAACACTGCCCACTGCAGTAACAATTAGGTGGGTGTGAGTACATATACACGGAGCTCTGTACATTCTCCCCCATGGAGCAGTAAGAAGGTACCTTCAGTTTGTGGACTCATTTAATCTTTAGGTGAGAGCTTTTCCAGGGAAAAGCCTTGGATTGCTCTGTGTGCTCCTAGGTTTGGTTGTTTTAAAGAGAATTTTGCAAAAAGTAACTGAAAAAAACCAAGCCCTTTACTTACAATGTGCCCAACCTTCTCAGCTGGAGCCCACCTTGCTCCTGGGCAGGAATGAGGCTGACCCCACCTGCAGCAGGAGCAGACCTGGTGCTTGGGCACAGCAGTACAGCAGCGTGAGGAGCAGGGCCAGCCGGCCAGACCTGAGCCCAAACACCTGGCAATAGGTGATGCTGCTTTAGTGTTGGCAATGGAGCCTTTGCTTTCAGGTTGAAAGAACAATGTGGGGGAGGGGATAACTAACCACCTTTAGGAAAACTGGGCATCCTACACTGGCTGCTCGCTGAGTGACAAAGGTGATTCGACTGCATTGAAGTCAAGGTGAGTCCGATCATTTGCTTTTTTTTTCTGGAGCCTGGAATCCTTTGCTTCATGCATGGCACATTCTCATTTTTTAAGCTTCAAACCTCCCAGTGAAAAATATTAAATATTCAAGGTAATAAAATAGATAATATTTCTATACTATAGGTTCGGCCTAGTGCAAGGGAAACTGTCACCTCGGATATCCCTTGAAGTAACCCCTAGGCCAATGCATTGCAGGCAAGGCAAGGCACTTCCGTAAGTGGTCCAGTTCTGCCTGGAGCCGCTCCCGTTCTGAAACAATTTTCTGCTTCTGGCTCCTCAATTCCTGGGGAAAGGGAAAGTCATGTCAGAAGAAATGCACCCCATCCCGTGTGCCACCTGAACGTGGTGGCTGCTGAATGGAACGGTCACCTGGTACTGTGAAAGCATCCCCTTCCCACCCTAGTACTGCCAGAGACCATGAGTGATTAACTGGTTTTTAATTCCAACTTTTAAGGAATGAGTGCAGTGTGGGGTAAGCCTAAGCTTTTGGAGGTGTGTTTTGAGCCCTGCTGCCCACAGGAGGCCTGGGGATGGAAGACATAGATGCAGGTGGGCAGGAAGGGCTGGTCGGTCCAGAGCTCTCTCCAGCTCTACTAAAGTCCTCTGCTGCCTTCCTAGCAAATCATGAGAGGAAAGACAATGCTAGCAATGAGTAGTTCTCCCAAGGGAAGAAAAAGGGACAGTGTCCCACAAGTCTTGGATAATCAAATGGCAACCGAACCCCCAAGACCGTATACCTCCACCTCTCCAGTAACTTTTTCCCTCTAAAACATGGTTGTAGGAGGCTTGAATTCTTGTCCTCCAACTTACTGCCATGCTGTGAGAGAGCTGCTCTGCGGTCAGACTGAGGCTGTAGTGCTGGGCCTCCAGCCGCCGGCACTGTGTCTGTAACACCTGCCGCTCCAGGTTTTGCTCTGAAAGAAAACAGGAGGCAGATTCACATTTCTGTTCAGTGACTGTGTCTTCTTGGCCTGCAACCTCTTGTTGACCACTGTGCCCTCACTCTTGTTTTCCCCCCAAGACTGTCCTCCAGGGATGTGCTACCACTTCTAGCCTGCAGTCATTTTGTGTAACAATGAATACATGAGCATTGCTAATTAAACCTAATCCAATTTTGGAATAATGAAGGATCTTGAATCAGAAGGTGGTTCAGAAAGA
>PVIC010005063.1:0-59564 GCA_004025085.1 Thryonomys swinderianus
CCGCGAACTCAGCAATCCTCCTGTCTCTGCCTCCCGAGTGCTGGGATTACAGGCGTGAGCCACCACGTCCGGCATTGTGGTATGCGGTGTTGATTGTTGGTGGGCGTGTCTCCACACCCAGCATTATATGTGGTTACCGGGGATCGAACTCAGGACCTTGCGCTTGCGAGGCAGGCGCCGGAACCACTGAGCTAACCCTTCGGCCCCTTTCTTGACCTCCTTTGACTTCCCGCTATGATACAATTCTCTGTCTGCATTTTTCAGTATAGTTATATTATCTTTTTTGATAAGTCAGTATTCAGTTTTTAACATTACTATCGCTATATAGTATTCCCAATGAAACCACATAGGTTACTATGGTTATGTTTCCTTTTTGAGGTTATTTTGCTTGTTTTTTATCCCTGGGTGTTAGTAACTGCTTTTAGTATGTTTTTTATTTGGCTTTCTATATGCATATTTCTAATTTGTCTTTAAATATTTAACTTTTCCTTGCCCTGTAATTTCTTTTCTTTCTCTTTTCCTTCCTTTCTTCCTCATTTTCTCTCTTCTTCCTTTTCAGTTTCTGTCTGCTTCTTGATAATCTATCCACAAACTATCCTCTCTGTGTTTAAAAATGACTTAAGTAATGTGTCAGTTTCATGGTTTCTCTTGGAAGTTCTCTCCCTAGCAAGATCTCTTGCTGGCCGTGTGTCGGCAGCTGCTCTCTGGACCTTTGAGAAAGCTGTTGTCCTGATACTAGCCTGAGCTGCTTCCTTCCTTGTGTGTTTTGTCTTTTTCTTTCCCAGATAGCGGCAGTGCTCGTTGCCTGGATGACTCTTGGTCTCCCTCACTCCTGTGAGCAGCTGACCAGAGCTCCCTGGGGGCCTTTGAGGGCTGTGTGGAATGATGGGGTTGGTGTGTGTGTGCTGGTTCCAGCCTCTAAGGTGGAGCAGATTGAACAGGAATCGGAGAGGGAACCTGTGTTTCCAACTGATTTCCTGAAGATATCTACCTGCCTCACACATGCACCTCATTTTCTCATCGCTTTCTGGGTCTGTGGCACTCCTCAGTGCCCATCCTTCCAGGGCAGCAAGTTCTATCATGCCAGTCAGTTTCCCCTTTGGCTTCCTTCCCTTGGGCTTGCATTTCAGCACTAGGTGTTTGTTCGCTTTTCAGCTTCTAAAACACTGTTGACACCTCCTCCTGGATGCTTTTGGCTTCAGGCCTTGCATCCTTTTGATTTCACTTTAGCAGAGTCTCTGGATGAGGTCTATGTTACTGATCAGAAATCTTGAAATTTAGACTTTCACTGATTCATTCATCCTTCTTGATGGTTCCCTCCATCTCCAACTAGTACCTCTGTCTTAGGCTGACTTTTCTAAAATCTATAGCCATTATTTCTGTCAAAACAGTCTTTATAAATTTGGTAGTACTAATAAATAACAGTGACACTGCTAGAATTTTTAAGCTTTTACTGTGACTGAGGTGTTGTTTTGTGCAGTTCACATTTATTCTCTCGTTCAATCATTACACCAACTTTGGACTGTATCTGTGTGGGCAGACTGCAGCTCTTCTTTCCCAGGAAGCTCGGGAAGACATCTGGTGAGAAGTCATTGCCAGTGCTGACCCCAGCTTTGAGTCTGGTTTTGGTCTTTAATCTCTATTTCTGTGTGTTGTGAAGAAACAGGTTGAGGAAGGTTCTTGTCAGATCCCAGGAACATGAAAGAAATAGCAAGCTCAACAGTAGTGACACAGTTCTGTCACCACCCCTCCTGGAACCATAGAAGCTATTCAGAGGGGCCAGCAGCTGGTGAGCGACTGTACTTAGATCCTGGGTGCTGATGGGTGTTTTGTAGTTTCCAGGGGAAGTTGCTGAAAGTTTTCTTATCATGACGCTCCAAGGGCAAGAGGCCTTTCTTCAAAGAGAAGCCCTCATTCCAGAAAGATGTGGAAAAACAAAATTACTGGTTCTTACCCAGTACCCAAGGGGAAATGTGATAGCCAGCATAAAAAGAAACCACACGTGTGCGGAACTCAAGAAGGGGCTCCCTGGCCCTGTCTACTTGCATAATGTCAGAATAATGGGACCTTCAGGGCTGCTGCAGCCCTGCTTTGAGTTACTGTCCTACTGGCCTGAGCCATGGCCTGGAGCAAGTGTTTCCCTCGCTTAATGTCTCCAAGGTGAGATTCCTTTGAGTCATGTGGAATAGGAGTAATAATGCCTACCTTGGTGGGTGGTTATATGAATTAAATTATATAATGGATAGAGAGTGGTTAGCCTGGCTGGGTTGTGTAGTTTAGGCTCAAGACATGGTGCTTGTGTTGATACTCTCTCCTGAGCAAGACTATGGAGCAAAAGTGGAATGAGGATTACGTGGCTGACTTGTTCTTTTTTCCTGTCCCTGAAATCTTGCTGTCTGCTTGCTGGAATGCCAGGTCTGATAGTTCATGTGCTTTTCTGGCTTCTAGCCTTCCTTTTCTCCCCCCCTCAGAATCAGCAGTTTGCTTAGGCCCCATCGCTGGTTGGAGATGCTGGCTGCAGGGACTCACCTGGGCGCTGAGCCTGAGTGTGAGAAGCCCTCTGGCGAAGGTGTGCGGCGGCCACAAACTTGCTCTGAACCCACTTGTGAGGAGCAGGTGATCCCAAACTATTGTTAGTATCTTCTGTAAATGAGATGCCTCTGGGTTCGAGCAGAGTTCAGCCAAAAGCCCCACATGACATGGAAATCTGTCCTGGAGCCAGGTTTGTTGGATAAAAGTTATGTAGCGAATGTCTCCAATCATTGGCATCTGTTGTCTGCCGCGGGTAGGACCACAGGAATGATGGAGCGCTTACGGAAACCAGGACGGGCTTGCAACCTGGAGCAGCTGACAGACTGTTTCGGGCCACTGTTGCTCAGCTAGCTCTTTTGATAAACAGCTCTAAAAGCATTACGTGGTTTGGAAAGCATCGTTCAAAAATGGTTCTATTTTCCAGACGCATGATAGTCTACAGCTCAATATTGTGTAAGGGTTTGAACTGTATGTTCAGACCCCTCCACAGCGGGGCCCTTGTGACTGTTGAGGGCTTGTCTGTCTAACGCCTGCCAGGACCACCTCACAGCCTCGATACATGTTTACAACAAAGAGTGCTCTTAGGTTCAGGGCTAAGAGTTTAGAGGGAAAATTGTTTCTTTTATTTCTAGCTCAGTGTGATGGGCTCTTCAAAACATTTCTTTCATCACGCACCCTTTATTTCATTTCTGAGTGATGAAAGTGAGAGACAACTTCGGATTATTGTGGTACCTTGAGCTTTTGAAAATGAATTTTCTCTTAGTTATTAAAAAATGTGTGTTTCCTGATTCATTTAAGACCTCATCCTCCTACTTGTTCAGCTTTCGGAAATGTCACCCTGTTGCTTTTGAGTCCTCTAGTTACTTCTAAGTGCCACTGAGCACGGGAGGGAACTGCTGGGAAGCAGGGTCTAGGCCAGAGGATTCATCTGGGTTGTAGGTTCATCTGGACCATATGATAAATGTCAAGAGCTCAAATGACGGATTTTCAGGAAACTGTATCAGAGTCTAATGTACTATTATCAAAGTGTAATTTGCCACAGATTTTGAGTTAGGGTGGGATCTGTAGGATTTTTATTCTTATTCCCAAAATGCTTTCAGGGAAGATTGGAACATCAGAGTGATTTATTGTGTTGAAGTGACAGCAGTTTATATTCTTTCATTGTGTCAGTGTCAGATCAGCTCTTCCTCACCTTGAATCTCTGTGGTCAGAATAACCTATTTGGATGTTTCCTTCAGGTATTGGCCTCAGCTTGACCTTTTGGTGAGAGACTGTACCCTAATTCCAGCCCTAATACCACTTTGCTCTGTGGACTTGTGCAGGTGGCTTTTATGTCCTCTGTAGGTCCTTCTCTTCCTGGCTGAGGAGGAGAGGGTTATGTGTGCTCGGAGTCATGAGTAACCAGTTGTGCAGCTCTCTGGAGGAGTGTCACAGAGGGGGCTGCTTCCCAGGACTGCTTCCATTGGCAGCTCAGCAGCATCCTGGGATGAAGACAGCCCATACAGGACATATGAAAATGAAAACTTGATAATGTTTCCTAAAAATAAAAATGTCCTGAGTTAATCCGAAGCTGTACTGTACTTAAAATACTCCTCAGCAGCTTGTGGCTCTAGTCCATCCCCAGATGGACTTAACACTATTCAATTTGGTTATTTAACCCCCCCAAAGGGGTTGAGTCAGTGGCCAGCTCTGTGTGTCACTGCTTCAGCCCTCCCTCTGATGTCGCCTGTGGGAAAACCACAGCCTGGCCTGAGGTAGCAGGCTGGCTCATGTGGGCGGAGTGCACTTGACAGCCTGCGTAATCCCCTGTCCAGGAACAGTTGCACAGAGGGCCACTGCCCACATGTTCCTACCATGTGGAGGCATCTGAGTACTCATGGTTTCTTTTTAGTTGATGGCCAAGTGCTCAGAACCCTTGAAAAGCATTTGAATGAGAACCAATGCATGTGGTGCTAAAAAAGCAAATTGCAAGACATACTTCCTTCTAGTTCCCAAACCTGTATCAGTTGAGTGCTTTTTGTTCAGAGCCCATCCACAGTCCACAGCCCTTGAGGATGTAGATAGCACAGCAGCACAGCTCATGGAAAGGGAAGGACGTGTGGGCAGTAGAGAGTCTCCTGACAGCAGCTCTTTCTGTTACTGCCTGCTGCTGCCTTGAATCATAGGCAACTTGTTTTCTGAGGTTTTCAGTCCGCCTTCTTATTACTTATGATTTTGTGTTCCTGGAGTGTTATCCCAACAGTGATCTGAAGATAGAAAAACAACCAGCAGGAAGTGGGAGGCCTGAGCTCACTATTTATTGCTAAGTTCTCAAAGTTGGACCATGGTAAGAGCTGGGTAAGCCCAGTTTTCCAGATTTTAATGTATCAGATACTCTTGGTACCTTTGGGCTTACAATCATCCAAATCAGGTTTATACCCAGTACTGAATGGACACTGGACTCACTCAGTGCATATTAATGAAACCTGTGACAATGGGAATGCAAGCACCCTATTGATTGTCCTAGAACATAAGAGATGGTAAAGGTTGTTATGATTAGAATTAGGTGAACTCTGAACACGTATGTGACTAACTAGAGACAACTGAATGGATTACTTTTCTTTTTTTGAGTGTACCTAACATTTTCTTATTTCCTGGCTCAAGTGCTTTGCTATAATTCTATGTTTTCACTGAACAGAATAAATATGAACAGAACAAAAGTACAGTATACAAATGGGATTCTACATAGCAAAGAGACCTATGATCCATTCATCATGTAGCACCTCTCTTCTACCCCCAAGGAAGACACTTTAGGCTTTAAGATAACAAATTCATAATTCATCCTTCTCTAAAGATCACTTGGACAAAGAACCTTGTGAAGAAAATGCCAGAATATATTCACAGTTCCTTTCAGAAATAAATACCCAGGTTACCTGGAATGAGGAAACCTGCCTTTGCAGCTTCATATGAAACAAGGTCTGATTTAAAACAGACCCGGGCTTCTCTGGGCTCTGTGGAGGATGTCTTCCTCTGCTCAGGATTGCAGAGTGTCTGTGGGCCTATTGTGGCTGGTGTGGGCTGCTATGTCCATAGAAGAGTGGGAGCCTGGGCCAGAGATTTAGCTCAGTGGTTCCAGTGCCTGCCTCACAAGTGCAAGGTCCTGGGTTCGATCCCGGTAACCACATAGAATGCTGGGCATGGTGGCTCACGCCCACCAGCAATCAATAGCACATACCACAGTGCTGGGCGTGGTGGCTCATGCCTGTAATCCCAGCACTCGGGAGACAGAGACAGGAGGATTGCTGAGTTCAAGGCATGCCTGGGCTACATAGTGAGCTTAGGGCCAGCCTGAACTACAAAGCGAGACCCTGTCTCAAAAAAAAAAAGAAGAGCGGGACCCTCTGCCAGCCCTGTGTCAAGAAGGGTAAAGACATGGCAGGCAGGAAACCACTTGCCAAGTATGGAGAGGTTTCCTCTGTGACTCTGAGTTGACTTGGGTTTGATTTGTTTCTGTCTGTTCCTCTGCTTTTTCTCTCCTGCGTGCACCTTGTTTAGAAGAGTTCTGGTGACCATTCTAGACTTCCTGTATGCAGCCCAGTGAGCTCTATATTAAGCAGACCACAGGCTCATAGCAGATTGCTGGGGCAGGCCGGGCTCACTTCTGGGACTCTTTCTGGCCTCCGCAGGATCACCTGTAGTGAGCTGGAGCCAGGGCAGTGTGCCCTCTTACTGTGCACACACTAAATGAAAACTGAGGCTTATCTGTATGGGCCAATTGGTTAGCACTGTGTGCAAATCAAAGACATTGGTGATTTGAGGTAAGAACACATGAGTTGATTCCATGGATCTAATGCTCAAAACCTTCTTTTTTGATTCCATGACCAAACACCTTTCCACAGAGATGCATGCATTCACATACAGTACTTGTGTTTTACTTTGGTAATCAAGGCTAAAAAAATAAGTTTCTTTTGTCTTAAAAATAAGAACAGCTGGTAGTTAGTGTTTGCTTCCCATCTCCCATGGCCATGGGGGACTAGAAGATAGCTGTAGTAGGTCTCCTTCTAATGCCTTAGTTCGCCAAGAACCCCCAGAAAATACACATGTTCAGTAGAAGTGCTCTGCAGGGCACAGTGGCTGTTTTATGGGACGTTTGTCAAGGATCAGACTGAAGATTTCGCCTTAGAAGAACAAAGTGAGATCGTACAATCAAGAGCGGCGCGGGGCCTATATATAGGGGCCCAAGGCCTGCTGGGATAGGGTTTTACACTCGGCTGTCCTTTTGCCCTTCCACTGAACTCTTTTCATTTCAGTCATGAGCAAACAGTCAGAGCCTGAACTAACAACCCTGCAGTCCTCCGAAGCACGGCTCGCTTACAGTACCGAACAAAGGGAGGGAGGGCCGCGTGGGCCGGCCCAGGCCGAGGAATGCGGCTTCAGGGTTCTGCTCCATAAATTTAACCAGCACGACGAAAAGGAGATAATATGAGCTTTCGTGATGATCTGAAAGGGGGAGGCTCTGTGTCCCATTGATTGTGGTCTGGCTGGGTGCCAGGCCCAAGCCTGACCGACAGTTGAACCATATCGTTAAGGCGTGTAATACAGCTCGAGTCTTGTACTGCCGCCAATGAGTACATATCCACAGGGCAAAAGTTTATAAAGAGTTGAGGCTGTCCTGTTTAACCCTCTCACACTGCATGTAATAGACCCGGCTGCCATTCAGAACTTGCCCATCTGAGGTCACCCAGGGAAGTCCTTATGCTTCTTTTCTTCCAACAGCATCTTGGGGTGGGAGGGGGGAGGAGCACTGCCTTGAGGGGTCCTATGCCGAATGTTCCCCTCTGGATAAGCATAGCTGTCTGCCTCCCTCCCCCACCAGAAACGGGACACCTCAGTGCTTTCTTCAGAGTGGCTCTCTGTTTGCAGTATAATGTTGCCAAAGGAAATGGGGCTGCCACAACAGGAAACCTACCCGTCTCTGAGGAGGCTGCACCAGTGGCAGAGGTGGTTGGAAGATGACACAGAGCAGTTGTGTTGAGCTGCTAAGGCTCAGGATGGTTCTTGCTTCCTTCGTGGCCACCAGGGTACCTTGAGGGCTGTGCAGGCCTCGCCGTCTTGCCTCCCACAACTAGACTGATAACCAAAGCAGAGCAGCTGGGTGGCTGTCCTGTGGAGCAGCCTGGTAGCCCAGGTTTCATCCTGTCAGAAGCAGGTGGCCCCAAAGGAACTGTGCCCCTCACCAGGCAGGACAGGAGGAAACCAGCACAGTGTCCCCGCAAGGACTGTAGTAGCCCTGCTGTTAGACTACACTGGCCTGAGCAGATAGGCAGGCAGGTGAGGTTCCTTGTAGGTACAGTCAGGAACCCAGGAGGAATGTGGGTGAGTTTTGTCTCATGCATCAGCCCATCACAAATCTTCACCAAACTGAGGTCCTGATTTTCTTCTTCTGGCCTCCCAGCCAGCCAGTCTCCTGTCATTTCCAGAGCTCTGTGTATCCGTAGTGGATCAGACACCTTGGGTACATACACAGTCTGAAAGATGCTGCGGAAGGAAGCCAGGATTTGAACCCTGGCAGCATGAAGGCAGAATACCTGCCCCCTGATGGCCACGCTGCATCTGGACCATCTCTTGGTCTCTCCTGACAAAGGATCCAAGTCGGATCTGAGTCACTGTGCCAGGTCTTAGATCTACAGAAGTTTCCTTTGATTCTTGGATATGAAGGGTAGGAATTGGATAACTGCAGATAACCATGAGGATTTGGGGGAAAGATAAGATGCAGATGTGATGGGGGCAGTGTAAACTTTGGCCCTTGTACTGTGAAAGGTACTTACTGTACTTCCCGACAGCTTAACCTGGGGATAGTGTGAAGAGCACAGTGTAGCTGGAAAGCTCAGAAGGGCTCATGGTCCAATGCTTCTCTTTGCCATGAATGGTGTGCCTGAGCATGGCAGGCCCTGGTCTTTTCAGACAGCGCACAGTGAACCCAGGCACTGAGCTCTGCCACCGGAAGCTGTGCTGCCTCAGTCCTCCCTAAATGATGAACCTGCAGCCCTCCCAGTTCAGAATCTGTCTTACTTGCACAACATAGCAGTGATACTTCTGGCCCCAGCCTTGTCTCTGCTCTGCTGTCTAGCCAAAACCATCTTTAGCAGCTGGTCACCTGGGGCCTGCAAGGATTCTACAGGAAGCCTTGGCACTAGGATGTCTAGCTTAGCTTGCTAAGACTTCCTCCTTTGGAGGCCAAGAAGAATTTCCATCTACTTTGGTGCTGTAGGGCCTGGAAAAAGGTTTCTAGAGATAGAGGCACGATGCTGGACAGCCATGAGGATTGTTGATCTCAAGTTCATTATGCTTCTAAGATCAAAGTGTTAACAATCCTAGAAATTGGTCACGACAAAGTCCCTGATGGAGATAACTTGCAGTCTGACCTCCACTAACTGATTGCTAAGCCTGAAGTTTGGTACTGGGTGACTCATAACAGACCACCTATTTTAAGTTCCCTTCATTGTGTATTGACATCAGATTGAAGCATTTCTGCTGCTCTTTGGGATTTTTAAAACATTTTTGGTTCTGTTTAACAGTGAATGAAGATGCTGTGAGTTAGCTAGATGCTCTACTAACTGAGGTTTATATTGTTGAAGGTTTCTTTCTACTTCAACACCCAAAGGCAGAAGAAGGTGGATAAGGGCAAACGTGGCTGCTCAAGGACCAAGTTCCTTGGGGTACAGGGGAGCAGGGAAGCATGGAGCCAACCTGCAATAATCTTAAGATGGAGAGAGGTCTTGTGTAATATGCAAAAGGAAGTCTGCCCTGGCTCCCAGGGTCCATAGCCCTTTAGAAAGGCAGCACTGAAATCGGTATCTGAAGAGTCGCTTTTGGCCTCTTGTGTGAGTCACTCCCCTGTCAGCAGCAGGTTGGCTCCAGGCTTGCCTGCTCCCCTGTACCCCAAGGAACTTGGTCCTTGAGCAGCCACGTTTACCCTTATCCACAATCTTCTGCCTTTGGGTGTCAAAGTAGAAAGAAACCTTCAATTTGGAGAATGACAGGGACATTTTTTATGTCCCTGATTAAGAGAAGAAAAGACTCCTGGCTGCACCTGCTTCTCCTCGAGCAAGGCAGGGAAGCCAGGAGAGGGAGCAGGGCCAGCTGCTGACCCCCTGTTTTGCCCACGCAGGGAGTTCTTGTGCATAGCAAGCTGCTTGGAAAGGCTTGTGCTGGGTGTGACAGTGGCTGGCACCAGATCTAGGGACTTCTGTCTGCTGTCCCATCTCCCTGGCTCCCCACAAATTCTTAACACATTCTATGCTTTTCCAGCCCTGTAGAAGGGAGCCCCTCCATCCACCAGTTCAGATGGAGTCAGCCCTGCTCTTCCGTTTCCTAGGAGGACAACTGCTCTCAAGGTTTGATGTCAGTTCTGACCCAGGGCATGTGTCTGATCTTCTTAAAGGCACAGAAATGCACCTGAGATGACCCAGGTCCTTTGCTTTCATTTTTTGATCTCCTACCACCTGAACCATTAATTCTGCTTTTAAAAGGGGTTGGGAAAAGGAGAACATTTCAAAGCAAAGTCGATTTGGTCTCTGATCCAGCTTGTCTTCTGAGTTGTACTTTGCCCTGATGAGAATCAGAAGAGACAGTCCATAGGCTCCTCAGTCTCGCAGCTCTGCAGCTGGAGAGCCTCAAAACCAGTTCCAGATGTCCTGTCTGCCTGCGCTAGTGGGGAGGAAGATTGGGCAGGGTGCTTTTGCTTCTACCCTTTCTCACAGTGCCTATTTGCAGTTCTTGTGGCTCAGGGCTCTGTAGGGTAAGTGTGGTATGAGCCTGGGTTGTCGCAAACACTGCCAGCTGCCCCTCCTCAGTCAGAGCCTGACCACATTCAGAGCTCGTTGGCCACTGTGAGCAAGGGAAGCCTCTCTCCTGCCATTCAGGATCAAAAAAGTAAACCGATGCTGGAAAAGTGAAGTCTGGCAGGCTAGGAAGAAGGCCTGGTGATGAGCCTCAGGTTAACAAAGCCACTTTGGTGGCCTCTGTACTGCCTTCAGGGTAGGCCAGGGCTTCCCAGTTTTGGGGGAGGCTTCATAGCCCCTCCTCTTGAGAAGTCTCCGCCCAGACCTCCCCCTTTCACTGAAGAAAGCCCCCCCTATACACACATACACCTCCATTCCTCATCTGCACCCGGCCCTGCTGTGTGTGGTATGCAAATATGGAATTTTGTACTCATTCATGCTTTAGTTATAAATGTCCTTTAGTTGTCTTGTTGTTGGTGCCTGACAGCTTTCTGAATCATTGTGCTTTGGAAAAATATTTTTGATTAAGTTAAAAATTATGTATAGCTGTCAACTGCTTTGAAAACCCATGCAGTATATGAACATTTGCAGTATTTAGGCATTGCTCCAAAACTCTTGCTTGAATGATCTTTTGAACTGTTACAGCAAGGCACTGAGGTAGGTGCTATTATTAGTGTCTGGTTGGTTTTGGAATTTTGGTGTTTTGTTTTGTTTTGTTTTGTTTTGTTTTGAGACAGGGTCTTGCTGTTGGACTTACTGTATAGCCCAGGCTGGCCTCAACTACGCAGCAGTTCTCCTGCCTCAGCCTTCTGAGTGCTGGAACTACAGATTTGTGCCATTACACCTAGCACCTTATGTGTGTTTACTTGAGTAGAAACATACATTTTTTCTTCTTCTTCCTTTCTTTGCTTTTATGTGTGTGTGTGTGGTGGGGAGATTCTAGGGATCAAATCCAAGATCTCAAGAGCGTGAAGCCCATGCTGTACCACTGCTTCTGCTTGCACCCCAAGTACAAATACTAATATCTAATCTTTTTTTTCACTTTTTTCAATGACCAGAATATCTTTCCATTCCAAAAGTAAATCATTTTTAATCTTTATGTAATACTAAATAGCAAATATGCCCAGTACACTGACTTAGTCCCTCTACTGATGGATGTTTCTAATTTTTTGCTATAATAAGCATCTTCTATATGTGTCTTTTCATATGTGTATAGTTCTGTCTTAAGACAATGTATAAAGTGCTAAAAATACGATGCTAGATTTAAGAGTATGCATATTTCTGTGTAGAAACACACTACACACTGCCCTCCTGGAAGCAGAACGATTCTTGTTTCCCCCACACTGCTTGAGAGGACCCAGTCCCCCAGCCTTCCTCAGCTCTGGCTACTCATTCATTTAGAACTCAGTCAAGAACCTCCTGAAGTAGCTGCCATGTGCCAGATGCTATCGTAAGCACCAGGTGCAGATTGTCTTTTAAGTCTTTGCCAATCTGAGAGGGCAAATGCTCACTGTTACTGCTTGAATCTTTGATAATTGGGGTGTTGAATCACTTTTTCCCATTTCATTTGGCTAGTATCTTTCTCCTTTTGTGAATCACTCTGTATATTACTTTGCCCTGATCCTTTAAAACCCCAATCCTTTCAAAAATGCCTTCATTTTTATTACATTTGTGTTTTTTCTCAGCCTTTCTCAGTCAGACCCTTCAACTTTGTCATCTAATCATTTCTCATCCCTGTAATTACCTGTCCTTCTTCCACACAGTTAAAAGTTGAGCTTACTAACATGATAAGACCTTCCACAGGATGTTGTCCCCAGGCCTGCACGTCTGCAGGTAGTGACCTGGCACTAACAGTAAGGCATTGGTGGGACTGTTCAGTATTGTAAACCTGGCAGATCAGTGCTGACCTTCCATCCTTGTATCATATGAATACTGCTCAGCTGTGAGATAAAGCCCTGCTTCAAGCCAGACCTTCACAGGAGCCTGTCCTGGCCCTGTGGTGGGTCATACCATGCGTGCCCAGTGTTCCCACTTAGTTCCTTTGTTTTTTGATCACTGATATATGGTGTAGATTCCTTCTGTTGTCGTTTCAAAGGTGCAGCCCTTACCTTCCCCACTGGGCTGTCAGCTCTCTGGTGTTGCCTTCCTTGGTGTCATTTTGGGGTCTCTTGGGCACCTCACAAGTGTGGACTTGTATGTGTTAGAGATTTGCATCAGCAGTCACACTGGTCAGCCAGTTTACAGAGTCCAAGACAATGAGAAAGACCCAGGATCAAGTTTGATGTTGTACTTACTAGCTGCATGGTTTGGGACAAGCTTTATCATCTCTCTAAGGTTAGTTTCCTCATCCATAAAATAAAACACTAGTAAAACGTACTGAAAAGAGCTGCATGAGAACTAGAGCATCCAGTACACAGCCAGCCCTCCAGAGCCCCACCACGGACTTGGTGGTCTGGCACTCCTGTCCTGGGGTGTTTTCACCCCTGCCTGATAGGAAAGGGCCGATGCCAGAGCTGGGGGCAGTGGTGATGCTCTGAGCCTCTCTGCAGTCCTTGCTGACTCCTGTGCACTTCTGCTGAGTTGGAATCTGGTTTTTACCAACATGGAACCTTGTAGTCACTCAGGGATCCACAGGACGCCACAGGTTTAGAACATGCCAGTTTTTCTGAAATAGGAATATGAGTGCATATGCACATGCTTAGGATAAACAGTGATGCATCAGATTTTGCCTGGCATAGCAAGTGGTGTTTTTTTGTTGTTGTTTTGGGTTTTGTTTTTTTGCTTTAAATAGATTTTTGTTTATATTATTTTTTCTCCAGTAAAGGAATAACATTACAGTCTAATCAGAATCCTGTTACACACCTGCACAGGCATGCCACATGACCAGATCAAGGTGGTTGTGTCCCTAAGTCTTTCAACCCATCACAGCATAGTCCACCAGAGTCTGATTTCAGCCAGTCTCAATACACAGCCCCCAACAGGGATGTACTCTGCTTGTTGGTTCTATTTGGAACAAGGGGCAGGGTAAGGGGGGAAAGTATTAGAAATGGGCTGTGGTGTGTCTGTACTCAGTTCTGCACACAAAGCTAGTGAATCTGGGGAAGGCAGCCAAGAATTATGGTGGGTTCCTTGTTGGCATAGCAAGTGTTATCTCCAGCAGCCTCTAAACGTTTTGCCAAATGGACTTTAATTAGCCTCCTTCAGTTTTATTTTCATTTTGTAGTTATTTCAATATATGAGGAGCCAAGTCTGTCAAATGACACATTTTGTCACAAAAACCTGTTATTTAGCTTAACCGCTCCAAGTGCGGCTTTAACAGCAGAGGGACCACAGCACTGACCCACTGGTTTTTGAGGCCCACAAATCCAAACAGGCAGGCCAGGTGGCAGAGTGTCACCTGCAGGGTGGGCTGGGCCAGTGCCAGCTCCAGCTAGGTCTCCTCCTCCTCTTCCCCTGCGTCCGGTGGCCCTCAGCCCTGTTTCAGCATCAGCACAAGAGCTCTTCTGGTCCACATCAGCCCAGTATACTGATTAGACAGGAATCAGCAAATTGTTGAGTACATGTTTAATGTAACACAGATGGGGGACATGCTGCAGGTCTATCTACTTTACAAATTTTCGGCCTTTTGCATTTCATCAATGTTGCTTATTATTTACAGAATGTAACTCGAGACAGCAGAACAGATTGTAACTTTTTAAAAGGTTTGCGGGGGTGGGGTGGGGATGGGGCCACAGGGGGAACCGGGAGAAAAAATCCAGTAGTGTGGAATGTTGTTTGCCCTCCAGACCAAACAAACCAGTTTACCAAGGGTTGATGGACTATGACAATCCATCCAGCTCAAGTTAACACCGGCCTCACTTAGTTAAAAGGCCACTTGACTGTGTTCTGTCACCAAATAAAGAATAATCTTTTGTCCCCAGGTGGAACAGCATGATAGAGATGTGCCCCTCTAGGTTAGGCGGTGACAGGCATCACTGAGCTGCCGGCACGTGTTCCGCTTCCTCCCTGTCCAGACAGAAAGGACCTTGTTCAGGCCATAGATATTCTCCTTGCCTCATTCCTGCTGGGTCTGTGGACTCCCGGCACCATGGTAGAGGTCCTGAGGACAGTGGAATGACAGGCGAGAGCCAGCTGGACACAAGTTCAGAGGGAGGGTGCCATCTTTAGTTTCCAGAGGGGTACATTTGCTGGAGGACACCTTGATCTCTGGCTTTCTGAGGAAGCTCAGCCCAGGTTAAAGTTAAGGACAGTTAAAAGGCACCTGCTCTTCAAAGACATATGGAGCTTGGAGGTGCCTGGTTGACTCTTTTATGTCCCTAGGTCAAAAGTACCTAAAAGCAGTGCCTGAAATAGTGAGAGCCGTGGAGTAAATATTCTCTGAGGAGACTTCTGCCTAGGCTTGAGGGAGTGCAGAGCATTGAACTCTGGCTCAGGAGGTTCTGTGCTGTTCACGTGCTGAGTGTCAAAACTGTCTTAACTCCTAAAGGGCCCTGCACCTGAGTGGCTGCTGGGGTTCAGAGTCCCACTGTTTTTTTTTTTTTTTTTTTTTTTTTTTTTGCGGTACCGGGGATCAAACTTGGGTTCTTCTGCTTCCAAGGTAGGTGCGGTACCACTTGAGCTAAATCCTCAGTCCCTCCACTGTTTTTTTTTCTTCTTGGAAAGTATACTCTGGCGCTCTCCTGAGGAGGCTCTGCTGCTGCCCTCTGGAAGCAGGCGGCCAGTTCACTAAGTTCCTGTCCCTCACAGTGGAATGATCAGCATTCCTCTGCTCCAGGGGTTCCTGGGTTGTTACCATCTCCCTACCCACCCCTGGCCCTGCTGCCGAGCAGTGCACCACAGACTCCCCTTCTCTGCTCGCCTGGCCTTAGAGGTGGCTGCCTCAGCCCTCCCACACTAGCTCCAGTAGTTTCAGGCCATCAGTTGATTCATCAGGTCCGTATGTGTCTCTGTGCCAGGGCTGAGGTGCAGTGACACAGCTTCGGCACCCCTCACCACACTTACCTTGTACAGCTGGGTTCAGAACGTACTCCACCCAGCAGACGTCAGTGACTAGAAAGAGGGTACATTATGGGTTGCTCTATAGTCCTCCCAAGGACTCAGTTTCTCCCTCTGGCCCCCAAGGTCTAGATGTGGGCCTGAGCCAGTTCCTACTGAACCTGGGAATGTGGCACCTGGGTGTAAACCTTCTTCCCCTCCCAGTTTTAATTTCAGTTCTCTCTTCTTAAAACTTCATCTTCTGGTTTCTTTCTCCTCTTCCATCTCACCTGTTTGGGGAAAAGGTGTGTGAATCCTTCAGGCTGAACAAACAGGCAGTCTTGAAGAAGCAGATCACAAAGGAAGTCTCCTTAGCCTGTAAGGGCCCTGCATTTGCTTGACTATGACCGTGACAGGGCCCTGGACCCTGGAGTAGCAGTCCTGTGTATCAAATTTACCTGACCAACAGCACCAAGAGAGTTCTCAACCACCCAAAGCAAGGTTTTGTTTTGTTTTAAACCACTAATATGGTGATATCTAACATTTGAGATCCTTTTTAAGAGTCGTTCTTTTTTTGAGATGGAATCTCACATGTTACCCAAGCTGGTCTCGAACTGCTGGGCTCAAGTGATCCTCCTGCCTCAGCTTCCTACATGTCCTTGGTAATCATTGTGACATGTTCAGAAAATTGTGTCTTCCATAGTGCTTAGTCAGACTATCCTTTTGGATTTAACACCCAATAATTTGAGTGAGAGTAGGAAGAAGGGTGGTACTTAACTATGAATCTTACTGTGTATGATGTGCATCCCACATTTTATCTCAACATTATCAACTAGGTACTGTTACATTTCTCATTGATTGATAAGGAAACTGAGGCCGTGAACAACCCAGTAACCTCTTTAAGGTCCCTCACCAAATAAATCACTGGACTGGGGTTTCATTCTGTCTGTCATTTTACCAAAGCCCCATCTTTCTCCTGAATTTCATTTCTTCTTTTAAAAAAGATCAGGTTTTAGGAGAAGGTAGACAATCTAAAAATGTAAAGAAAGACATTAGGTAATCATTTGCCAGACATTAATTTGGTTTATTTAGTTTTATGAGCTTATTATTAGCATTTGTATGTAATGGCCACTAAGCCCTTATCAAAAATTTTTATTTTGGGGCCGGAGGGTTAGCTCAGTGGTTCTGGCGCCTGCCTTGCAAGCGCAAGGCCCTGAGTTCGATCCCCGGTAACCACATACAATGCTGGGTGTGGAGACTCACGCCCACCAGCAATCAATACCACATAGCACAGTGCCGGGTGTGGTGGCTCACACCTATGATCCCAGCACTCAGGAGGCAGAGACAGGAGGATTGCTGAGTTCTAAGCTTGTCTAGGCTACATAGTGAGCTCAGAGCCAGCCTGAACTACAAAGTGAGACCCTGTCTCAAAAAAAA
Organism: Thryonomys swinderianus; assembly: GCA_004025085.1. Lineage (NCBI taxonomy): Eukaryota > Metazoa > Chordata > Mammalia > Rodentia > Thryonomyidae > Thryonomys > Thryonomys swinderianus. Next base: position 16,707 of record PVIC010005063.1, read on the forward strand.
AAAAAAAATTATTTTCCCCATTGTTTTTGGGATTAATGTGAGCAGACATGTGAGTTAGAAATGTGGCCGTGTCTTGAAAATTTAATGTAGACACCTCTGCTTTAGAATGGCATAGTTAGGATGCAGATAAAGCCTATGTTTGTAAACTGCCTCCTCACACAGATGTTAAAAGTTGCAAGTCACTCTGTAAGTTTTCTGTCATTTTCAGAAGCAAAGCAGTAAGATAGTGTCGCTTTAGGAAAGTCAAGACTGTAGGCAGGACTTTCGCTGTACTGTTATCTGCTCCTGGAATTTGGTGTACGGTGAGCCTGCCTTGCCCTCCTCACCCAGGCGAATTAACAGGTAGTTACCCTTGAGGCAGTTGACTAAGAAAAATGTCTGGAGTATTTTCTCATTAAGTCCCAATAGGCATATCTGTTGGCATTAGTTCTACCAGCTGTCACAGTTCTGGTGTCATGGGGTCCCTCAAACATGTGTGAGATTATAGGAAGCCTTGACCCCCATAAACAAGTCAGGTGCGAATCCCACTAAGGGAGCAGGCTCAGCCCAGGAAATGTCATCCCTGCTGCTGCTGGATGTCAAGTCACTGAAAACTGAACAATGAAGGTGCAATTGCTAATGACTTCTTACATGAGCATCTCTGACCCTTTCTCAAAGGCTACAGTCCTGTGTCAGGTTTCATTGTGGTCACACTTGTGACTTGGGGATTCTGGGGAGAGGCACGTGGAGTGTTAACAGGAAAGCAAATGGGAAAGGAAAGTCCCTCAGTTAGAAGTCGAGGGCCTCCCTACAGGAAAGTGAAGTGGGCACACCAGGCGTTCCTTTCGCGCTCCAGCCCCTCAGCTAGGCTGGGTTGCTCTTCCATGATAATAGTGTGTCTTGCGCTGTTCCGTTCCACACACTGCCCTAGCACTAGACACATGGAGACTTCTTTGCTCCACCTTATACATGAGGAGATGCCGTGAGTGCTAGAACAGTGATTCAGACCCCGACAGCCTGGTCTCCGGGGACATGCTCAGCCATCATGTCAGATTACCTGTCTCTTCATCTCCCCTGAACTCTAGAAGCTGCTGCCTGGAAGTGATTCATCCCTGTGTTCTGTTGGCCCGGTGTTGCCTGTATACATGGCAGCTCAGGAACGTGCGTCCACCAAGCCAACCATAGATGTAGACATTGGCCAAGGTGGGCTTCTTAGCCAGCTAACGCCTCAGCTTAAGTTGTACAGGACAGTGTGGCTGCATGCACAGCATCCGTCTTCAACTAATGGAACCACAACACCGTGACTCATTATATAAGCTAAGAACAAATCATGGCTGACCAACGGTTGACCCTCAGGCAGAAAGGAAAGATCAGCCAAGTAGGGTTCGTTATATCTCCTCATGTCACCTTATTTAGATTTAGCATTGCTTGAAGAAAGTGGCACGGGTTGTTTTCATTGTTCTGATCCTTGGTCGAGGGCCTCCAGTGCCTGCAGATAGCACTGGCCAGATGCAGGTGATTGTGCATGGACGTCTCCCCAGCCGGGTATCTGCAGTGTATCAGCCACTGTATCAGCAGCCCCTTCCCCAGGGAACACATCCTCCATGCTGTATCACTGCCTCCCTGACGTTTTCATGGAGTTCAAAGCTCAAGTTCGTTTGGTGCTGACATTTTGGATTAGCTGGTTGACTGGAAGGACTGCTTCTCTCTGTATGCTGTGAAATTTATAAACCGCAGCAGCTGAGGGCTTAAAATGGCCGACAGCACCCAGCTGGCAGCAATTAAATACACCACAGACTTTTAGCTAAACAAAGGCTTGTGCCGGTGGAGTTGCTACATGCGCACCCAGACTCTTGTTTAAACTCTTTTATGTTGAGTGTTGGTTAGTAAGAGATGCTGTCAACTAATGAGAGGTGAGTGAGTGGGTTTTGCCACCTGTTGGTTAACGACCCATCCTCCCCAGGACTGTAGGACTAGAGCCCTGCCCGAGGTACAGCACATTGTGACAGTGAAGGTGGCCCGTGAAGCAGTGCCGCTAAGGAGCCTCGGGGGCCGAGGCAGAGTGGGAAGTCAGGGTGGGTTAGATGCCGATCTCTGTGCACTGGTGCCAGCAGCTGGATTCACAGCCGCTCTGCTGTTTTTATTGGACAGCATTATCCTTCAGGTTGAAAGGAGATGAAACAGGAAAACAGTAAGATGCCACAGGATACCGTTTAAGCTGCAAAGTTTTAAGAATTGGAGCAAAAAACTTAACACGAGTGTTGGACAAGATGTAAATTAAGTTTAAAATCAACTTCTTTAGTTACACCGGCCACATTTTAGTTGTGAATAGCCTCCTGTGGCCAATGACTGTGTATTAGGTGACACTGTCCCAGATGATACCAAGTGTGAAAAAGGTGTAGATGACAAAGAGTTTTAAATGCATTGCTGGTAGGAGGGTAAAAATGGTTTGGCCACTTTAATAGGGGTTTGAATTATATTGTTAGGCGAACATTTATGGATTGTAACTGTGCATTTGCCTGCTAGATACATATGAAGGGTTCGCCAGTAGACGCATGTGGGAATGTTTGCAGCAGCAGCATCTGTGGTAGCAAAACCTGGAAATAAACCACATGCCATCATCAGGAAGGTGGGCCAGTCATGGAATGTTCACACAACAGAACATTAATATAGCAGGCCCCCAAATGAGTTAGGACCATTTACTTACTGTCTGAATCTTAGCAGCATGATAGAAGCATCATTTTGCAAAGGCCCTAAACAAGTAAAAACCAAAGACTATACTATGAATGTGACAAAGTACACTTTGAAATATGGCAAGACTCTGTGAGACAGAAAAGCACAGAGCAGTAACCACCAGGCCCAGAAATCATGGCTGACTTAGTGTAACAGGAATCGAGGTGCAGAAAACCACACAGACCAAGCCAGCTATGGTTGGTGAGGTAGATGGTGTGCTGGGGATGGTGTTTTCTCAAGCAAATAAAGGCCAATAGTGATAGAGGACCCTGAGAGGAGAATAATAATGAGTTCAGTCCTAAAGTCTAGCTTAAAAAAAAGAGTCACATCCTTTTCTCCAGGTGCTCAGAGGCCAATTGGCACATACACAGAAATGACATTAGAAGAGTCAGTCATTTCAAAGTGGATTGAGTTACTGAGTCATAGAGCATGCCCAAACTTAAGATGCAGTGAGAGACAGTCAACGGCTGAAGCCGAGGGTCACCTGTGGCCCATGGGTTGGATATGCCCACCTTGTCTGGGGTATGATTGAATGAAGAATTGTCTTGGGCAGTATATATATGACAGTCAGTGTATAGAAATAACAAAACTTGCTTTATTTTAAATTTGCTTTGATTTTAAAACCTGTGGGTCCAAATTTGTTCCCACATGGTGACTTTAAACACCCATCTCCATTCTCCCATCTACAGTCTTCTGACTTGGACCTGATAAGTTGAAATTTCAGAGAAGAAAAACTAATTTTTCAGGCCCTTTCAATGACAAGCTAATAGAAGAATATGGAAGAATTCCTCTAATGCAGCTTTCTGTGTCTAAGTCATCACTTCTGCAAGTAGCTCTTGTATTTATAAGAGTCAGACAGCCACATTTCCTTCTGTGGTTGAGTGTAGCTCCCTTTTCTTCCATGCCAATGTGAAAAATGAAGTCTGCATGCCACAGTGCGCTCCTCTGTCTGACTGCATCGAGCACTGTGTCCAGCCCAGCATTCCCTTGGTGTTTGGCTGGTCACCAGGCGAAGACCTTGGAAAATGAAGGTAGTCTGCAGCCTGTTGAGAGACAGATCAGGAGAGCACTGCAGAGTGTCAGTGTAAACCCATGGTGCTACTCTGCTTCATGTTTTCTAGTGTTTTCACGAGTTTAAGGTTTGCAGGGCAGAGGATAATATACTAGGAATACAGATAACATTTGGGGGTCCTGAGGGAGGCCACTTGGGACAGAAGAACTGTTTGCACTGGCCAGTTGACTCACATCCTTGTTAGAAGATTCGACTTCCAGCCCTCAGTTTCAGAGGAAGCCATCTTCTCTTGACCTCTCTGGCTTCCTTGAACCCCATCCGAGAGATTTTTGACTCTCAGTCAGTTTTCCCCCATGGATAGCACAAAGACTATTGAAAAGATTTTGTTGGTGTAGAAGAAGACACCTGCCCACAGAGGTGTCTTTGTTCATGACTGTATCTTCATGCCCCGCCTGTGCTTAGGTCAGTGGTTGGAGACCCCCTTGGCCTTTCTGTTAGGAAGGTGGACTTCTAACTGGTCCACATTTTGGGTTAACATTGTTAAGTTTCAAAGCTCAAGAGCCCTAGTTCCCAAACTCCCCTAGTTTGTATATCACCTTTTCTTTGTAACTTACTGCCATTCTTTTGGCAGTGGACAAGGCTGGAAGTAGAGTGACTGTGGGGCTGTTATAATGATGTAGTACAAACCCAGAGTTCATGTCTTAGGTCTGTCAGAGGAGGAAAGAATTGGGTATCATACAGGTATTGAAGGCGAGCCTCTAGGGGGCCTAATGATTAGAGATATATGCTGAGAGGAGTCAGAATTAAGCGCCATGTAGAAAAAGTGAGGAAACAGCCCTACCATTTTCCTCTCAGAGGGGCCTTTGAGCTTCTCCCACAATAGCCATCAGACCTCTTTTGGGTGAGAGGACAGCAGGAGGGCCCACAGAAAGGACATTTTATAGGCAGTGTCTAGAATGGCAGTGGGTATTTTTCTGGGCTGCCTGGGAAGTGCACCAGCCCTTCTCCTTGGCTTCCTTGCTTGCATGGGCCCATGAGCACGCTGAGGACAGGGGCTGTCAGGCCTCCCTGCCAGTGGGTTACCAGAGGCCTCTTATACCACCCTCCCCACTCTCCATCAGCACTAGGGAACTGAACAGCCAACAATAAGCCTAAGTCTTGGAAGGCAAACTAGGGACAGTGGAAGTGTGTGAATCTGTTATGAACAAAATTGTAGGGGCTTTCTTTCTCTATTATTGAAACTTAACCCCGAAGAGCACAGTTAATTATACTTGAGGCATCCTGAGCTTTTGGAAAATTATCACCGGGTTTCTGGCCTTGTGATGCTTACAGACATGAGCTGGGTATGGCACTGTCCTTGGACATATAACCTGGAGAGTGAGGGCTGACCTGGGTGTAGGAGCACTTCACAGTGATAGGAAGTTGCATGACCTGTGCCCACTTGTGTTTCTGCCCATTTTATTGCCACCCTTGCCAGTCTCCATATGGATCCTAGTATGTGACAGAAGTGCTGATTCAGTGTGAAGGCTGCTCCTCTCCTTGAGGTATGTCTAGAGAGGGATGTTTTGCTTCATTGGGTTCCAGGAACAAATAATAAAAAGTACACCAAGTACAAGGCCGAGGACAGACCCAGTACACTCTTATCAGTCATCTAAAATATGCGGAGAGCCTTTCCAAGACAAATATGGACTCCTGTTTCTAGGAAAACACCAAAAAATATTTATCAATTACCCTGTCTATGGTTTGTGGAAAAAGACAACAGCCGACCCTGAAAACCAGAGCAGAGCAGATTCCTCTGGGTAATCAACAGCTGAGTGGCATGAGTTAGAGCCCGGCAGAATCCCAGCCCTGACCCAACCTGTCCACAGAACCTGTCCCTCACCCTTCACCCTGGCAACTGACCACAGCTCAGAAGAAGCCTAGAGGCCTGGGCTTCTCACTGAGGCCTGAGGCCCCTCGGTCTTCCTGACCCATTATAAGTCCACACACGGTGTGCCCAAAGAGATTCTTAGCAAAGTAAAGTGACCCAGTGGCAGTCTTCTATCATAATGACCGTAATAAGAGCTGCCACTGGCAGCATCATTTTGTTTGATCTTCACAGCAGTCCTATGAAGTAGTTATCATCCCATTCCACAGAGAAAAGAAATGGAAAGTTAGGGGACTTAACCAATCTAGCAGTGATCACAGAGCTCAAAAGGATTCTAAGGCAGCTAAAGTAGCATTAAAATTCACAAAAATGAGGCCAGAGATTTAGCTTAGTGGTTCTGGGACCTGCCTAGCAAGCCCAAGGTCCCTGGTTTGATCCCCGGTAACCACATAAAAGAATAACAGATGTGGTGGCTCAGGCCCACCAGCCATCAGTACCACATACCACAGTGCCAGGCGTGGTGGCTCACACCTGTAATCCCAGCATTCGGGAGGCAAAGGCATGAGGATTGCTGAGTCCAAGGCTTGCCTGAACTACATAGTGAGCTCAGGACTAGGCTGAACTACAAAGTGAGACTCATTAGTGTACTGTGTTCAGTTCTTCCTGCCCAGTGTAGGCTGTGTCTTGTATTAAGCAGTGCTTTCATCCCAGGTGAGGAGATCGTTACATCTTAACACACAGCCTCTTTAACTCCCTGTCCATTTACCTCCAGGACCCAAGCACAGAGAGTTCGGAAACCACGCTGCTGTACAGGACCACAGGGGCTGCTTCCTCGCTACTCTGAGAGCCAAGCGGAAGGACAGGAGCAGCTCTTCAAACTCACAGACAACATCCAAGACGAGTTGTAAGTCGGAGCCTTGGGAACCAGCCCCTTGGGGCTGCTGAGTGCTGCCTGTGTCTTAGAGTGGGGAGATTTCCCTGAAATCTGAGCATCTTCCTAATACTCAGGTCTCAGCTGTTGAGGGTTCCTTGTGTCCCAAAGGTTATGCCAGACATGGCTGTGAATCCTTGTAAACAGCCAGACAGGGTGTTTCTCAAACTGTGTTCTACTTACTGTTTTGCTTCTCAGAAATTATGCTTCTCTTAAATAGCTTGAAGGAAGAAGATAGCAGATGAAATGTTCTTAATTTTAGCTTTTTCCCTTCCCTGTCCATTTTTCTTAAAATTTTATGGCCCACTGCTTGCTGTAGAATGCTAGCAAACAAACAAACAAAAAAATAGTCAAATGTTTTAAAAATGCTATTTTCTTTAGAGTATCTTGTAAATCTTTAAGTATACTGCTTCATATGTAGACTCTTGATGTAATTCCAGTTAGTGAAGTTATTCGTGGTTGATCTGGTCAAATTAAATATGTCTGTACTTCAGAGAATTCTGCAGAGACCCTAGAATGTAAGTGCATTTGTAACTTGACTAGGAGTATTGTATGGCGAGTATCAAGGTGCTACCTTGGTTTCTGTCATGCTGTTTGTCTCCTCTGGGTGAAGCAAGTAGGCACAGGTCCTGAGCACTGTGGGTGTTTTTGATCAGTGGTGCAGTGTCAAATGGTGGTCAGCTCTGGGGATCATCTTCACTTTCAGGGTGAAACTGTTAGGGTGCCCTTGTCTGCTTTTTTGGTATCAGTATTTGAAAGAAGATATAAAAATTCAAATCCAGAACTCACTTATTGCTTCCTGTATCAGGTGGCATCTTCCTCAATGTGTCCTGTGTTACTCAGGCCCCCGGAACACGACAGGAAGAGCTCATGATGACATGGGTGTATCTCCTTCTCTCAGCCCATCATAGACTGAGCAATTTAGACGTGGAAATTTATGTCTTCTCAGCTCTGGAAGTTGAGAAGTCAAGGACCAAGGTGCAAGCCAGTGCTTCCTGGTGAGGGTCCTCTTGGTGGTTTGTAGACCTTGCTTCTCACTGTGTCCCCACATGGAGGAGGGGCTTTCTGGTGTCTTTAATAAGGACACCAATTCTACCAGATCTGGACCCCGACCTCATAACTTCACTTGCCCTTCATTATTCCCTTACTCCAGATACTCCCTGGAGCTTGCACCTCAGCATACAAGTAGGAGGTAGGGTGCAGTTCAGCTCCCTCTCTGCATGTGCCAGGAAGAGCCTTTTTGCCTCAGCATAGCCTGAGTGCTGATCGGTCTTCTGCTCCCTAGAGTCCCATGCAGTTTCACTGTGGGCAGGATTTCATGCTCCTACCTTCCTTGGAGCAGAGCTTTGAGGCCCTTCTGCCCTGCATGTCACTTTGCTGACGGAACTGCAGGCCTGTCGGTTGGAGGCCCAGAGTCATGTCTTAGGCTTTGCTGGGCCCAGTGCAGAGTCTGCTTGAACTGCAGCCCATTCTACTCACCATCTAGTCTGCAGCAGAACAGGTCTGGCCTGTGCACTCAGTGAACTTAGCCAGAGAGCTGCAGTTTAGCATCTGTATTAACACATGTCCACTTTTTCAACCATGTAAGTTTAAAAAAAAAAAAAAAGTTAACCGAGACTATAAATTACTGTACATTGTACTTTTAAAAATTTCCTACCCAGAGTTGTAGCTCAGTGGTACCATGTCTGCCTGGCAACATCCCAGGTTTGATCCTCGGTACCACAAAAAAAACATTTCCTACCCAGTTCATCTCTGTCCCATTCAAACTTTCTCTGGTCCTAGCAAAGTTAATTTACAGTAGAATAACGTGCCAGAAAATACAAGGGAGAAATCCAAGAGTACTGCCAACCTAGGGTGCTCCCAAGGAGAGCTGAAATCGGGGATCAAAGTGAAATCAGTGAAACTGATTTCATGAAACTTCAAATTCATATAAACAAGGAACAGATAGTGGCATGAATGAATTTTGACTTTAAAGATGAAAATCGTGTAGAACCAAGTTGGGGGTTAAATCTGGCCCGTTGAAAGAGGCATATGACTGTGGTCTTGCAGGAAGAAGATGCAGCCAGGGACTTTGGCACTTGTGTCCCGGAAGCATCCCCGGCTGTCAGCCTAGTCTTCACAGCAATGTAAGCATTGTAGTCATCACTTTGCAAGAAGGAGGTTTTTCAAGAAAATATCCAGGCGCTGAATTATACCTCTGACTTTTATCCTAGATTTATAATTAAAAACATCTTTTAAAACCTAATTATTTGCATACTTCCCTTCAGAGTTAACCCCTTGAAAGGGTCTTTAATACCATGTTCTACTGTTCTAACTAAATGTTTCCACATTTTTTTCCAGTTACACTCACTGTTTCACTTCTGGAAAATATTGTGTAATTACTTCCCGATGGAGTGAACACCCCACAACATCCCCAGTACCACAGCGACTTCACTGTGTTCTCCCTGATCAAGTTGCACTTAGTGTTTTCATTTCATCTGATTAATTAGAATTAAAAAGATAGTAACTGATGTATGATTTAAAACCTGGTCAGTTGTGAAAGATTTAGTTTCATGTTAATCCAGTGTTTCTCTGGTGTGTTGTAGAGTTCGTATTGTTTGCCATTGTTCTCAGTTTTAATGTGGCGTCATTGGTTAAAACAATGTTAAAGAAAATTTTGTCCTATATGATTAAATTTCTTTCTTCTTAACTAGTACCTGATTTATAGCCAGAAACTTTATTTCTATTAACATTTGTCTCCACTGTGTCATCCCAGACAAGGGTACATACCCAGATAAGAGGATGAGGGCAGCCCTGTGGCCCAGGCTGGTCCTTCTGCTGCTTTCTGAGCATGACCCTTGGATTGTATCTTCAGCTTATGTGAAAAGTAACATCTATGAGATTTTTAGCTACAGAAGAGAATAAAGAGAAAACAACTAGCTCTTAAGCCCCCTAGCTAGCAAAGCCTTTCTCTTTCAATGAAAAAAGTCCTTCACATGGTTAACCAATTCCAGAGTATACAGAGAAATAAAGGGGGAAATAAAGGTCTCCTTGCTCACCCCCTTTTGAACACACTGCAGGTGGTATTTTGTATCACTTGTTCTGGAGAAGGTGCTTAGAATCAGGATTCTTTTTGAGACAGGCCGTTATAGTCATTCTAATAAGACATTCATTCTAACAGAACATAATAAGATCTAGTAGATGTTAGAGTAGTGCACAGGAATAAAACCAGAAGACTATTCCTACTGAGAGGCAGGATCAAGTCAGTCAGCTTCTATATTCTTCTGATGGGGGTTTTGGGTGGAGCCTGGGACTTCATGTGTGAGGCAGGCACTCCACCGAGCTACACTCACAGCTCCCAACTCTGTCTTCTAGACCAGGAAGTAATCTATCAGAAACTACTGACACTTAGGGAACTGGACATTCTTTATTGTGCCACTGAATTTGGCAGATTACTCAGCTGGCTTGCTAAATCTTTAAAAACCTAAATCAGAAGTTCTGAGCAAATCTGAAAACTTTACTGCTCAGTTGCATGTATGCCAGCGACTTCCACTGACCCTTGTGGTGTTGCTTGACTGTCGTTTTGAGACATTGTGCGTTAAGTCCTACTGTGTGCCAGGATGAGTAAGAGCCTTGTCTTGCGCTCAGTGAGTCCACAGGTGAGCAAGAGAAGTGGAACTTGTGTTTATGACCCAGTCACTGTTTGAGTGAGCTGTGAGGAGGGCTGGGGTTGCTTTGCACCTGGATGGCCAAGGAAGGCTTGGCAAAGAAGACTGTGCACAGTGGGCCAGGCCTTGAGGGAGGAGGGGGAGTGTTCCAGTGAGGGGAGAGAGGCACACACAGAGCACAGTGCCAGGCAGAGGTAAGGCCAGCCAAGCTCATGGCATGTCTGAAGAATTCCCAGCTGCTAAGGGCCTGGCCTCAGTGGCATTCTGGAGGCGGTAAGAGATTTAAAGAAGAGGCTCCTGCTTGAAATTGTGTGCTGAAAAGGTAGCCTGCAGGGCAGCCAAGACAGCCCTCCTGGCTGGAGAGGCCCAGCACAGTGGCAGATTGGGGGCAGGTATGAGCAGTGTCAGGAGGAAGCATCAGTCAGTGGGACCTATAGACCAAATGGCTCTGAGTCTGACTGAGGAAGAGAAGTTGGGGGCAGTGCAAGAGGAGGACCTGAAAAAGAAGGAATGGCTCAGCTGAGCATATGGTAAGTGCATAGGGACTGGGGACATACTGTGGAGGTGTCCTGTGGAGAGCCTGGCTTTCACAAACCCTGTTACAGGCACAGACTCGAGCCTCTAGGTGCGCCAGCACCAGGGGGTCTCTGGGGCTGAAGAAGCCCATGAGGGCACACTCCTGGACTGAGACTGAGTCAGCCCTGTCTGACTTTGAAGTGACCCCAAGGGGAGTAGAAATAAGGTGGATAAATAGAGCTAATAAAGCAAAAATAAGTAAAAGAAAGAAATCAAGTGAGATATTTGGGATAGTTGCTTAGCAGATAGCTTGATCCCTGGAAAGGAGCAGGGCCTGCACCTGCTTCCATTCAGGCTCATAGAGTGATGCAGAGTCATGGCCCCAGGGAGGTCCTTGCTCTGAGCACCATTGCCTGGCACCAGCTCCAATGCTGACTTTCTTCTCTGCCCTGGAGAGAACCGCAGCCAGCCTTGTGAGATGGCAGACCTCACATGGGCTACGGGTCCTTGGACAACCCTGCACTTCTCCATTTTAAGCCAGCAGTAAGGGTTCTCCTTCTGTGGCCCTGGATCATACAGAGCTCCTTGGGGACTCGAGGTCTCCTGTGGGAGGCAAGGGCAGCCACATGCTATGAACCTGACCCGCCCATGCTCGGGAGCCCAGGCCACACCGCTGGAGATGGTGTGCACTGTGTGCTGTAGCCTCTCTTCCTCTTGGAAGAAGCTGTCTGGAAGCCACTGTCTTGTCTTGCTCCTGAAAGAAGCTTGTAACTCAAGCTTAAAAACTGTACAAAAATCCAATAAAAAAATAGACCTAGTTATAGTATCTACAGCATCCTAAAATGTATCCTCAGAGCCCCAGGGCCTCTCCGGTGCTCCTGTGTGGAGGGAAAGCCCCCTGGGTGCTTCTGTTTCTGTGTGCCGTGCTATCCTCTTTCCTCCCCAACTCCCTTCAAGTCAGACATCCAGGGACAGCAGGAGTGTCCTTGGGAACCACCTGGCCATGCTGGCTTTCTCCTGGTCACTCACAAGGCTTTCTGGTGGCCCACAGCAATTCTTGTGTGAAGCTCGGTGGCACAGGGCGAAGAGTGGGTCCCCCCCACTGAGTCCAAGGGCCACTGGCATCCACGACTAGGAGCAAGGCTTTGCTTTCTTTTGATGTGGTTTCCAGATTTTGTAAAAGCACTAGAATTAATAACAGTGATGTTGATGTGGCCCAAAGCCTTGGTCATCTGTTAAGAGGTTCCAGGGAAGCATCGGGAAGCTGTTGGCTGCCCAGTCTCAGGGTCACTGCCCTGCTCCTTTCTTCTCCCTGTGCCCTTGGCTCTGATCTGCTTTTGATTTAATGACTTTAGAACATGTCGTGTGATTGCTCAAAATGTGTGATTATCAGTAGCAGGTCAGGGATATGAACAGGTCCCCGGCCCTCAAGAACCAGGATCTGGGTGGAGTTGCAGAGCTGTCCTTGTACCTGCTCTTCCTCCAGCCCCGGGTGCTCTGGCCTTCACCTTGTGGAAGAAGCTGGCAGGTGGCATCTCTGTCAGGATGTTGAGATTGAGCCCCCAGGGAAGCCAGCAGCTTGGTGGAGCCCCCAGCACAAAGCACTTCCCTGCCTGCATGGCACTGCGTCCTCCGCCTTTACACAGAGCCTCCCAGCTTGGAGCCACTCTGCTGGGGGATGCACCACGGAAGGGAGTCTGAAAGCCTGCAGGGTCTGAAAGCCTGAAAGGCCTCTGCCCAGGCATGAGAGCAGCTGCCTGGCATAAAGGCCCAATGCCCTGTACTGTGCTGGCCCGGAGCTAAGTCAGCTGTGTCGGTGACCACCTGTGCGTGGGAGCAGATACACTTTCAGCTTTGAGCTTGGTTTCCCCTGAGCTCCAACTGGCCCTGAGGTGCTTCCTCCCTGTGGCTGGCCATGTGCCTTCATCTCCCTGGCGTTCCTGTCTATGTCCTCCTTTCTTCCCTAGACCAGCTATTTTAGATTCTGTGCAGCCTGGTTCAGTGATGGTGATGGTGCTGCCTGACTGTTGGGCCTGGGACATGAGGAAGGCTGTGCTAATGAGCAGCCAGAGCATGAAGGCTTGCTGGATGCTTCTAATTTCAGGTCTGAGACATTGCAAGTCTGCATTCTTGGCATTGCCAACCAGTTAGAATAGAACAGCAAACTCAGTTTTTGTCATGGGAGGTTGACAACTGGGATAAGGCAGACATTACTGAGCCCTTGGACAGTGGTGCTCAGGGTCTGAGCTCAGGCTTACTCCGGGAGCTGAGGTCCTGCAGTTCCCCAGAAACAGGAAGAGCAGCCTGTGTTGGGCAGCACTTGGGGGTCAAGGCCACGAAGCACTCACAAGCGGTGCAAGCACTGGGGAAGCCTCGAGGGGCGGCAGACCTGGTGGGGAGGGAGAAAGCAACAGTGAGACATACATGCTGGGGTGAACAGGAGCCCAGTGCACACTGCCCAGCCCCTAGCTGGCAGGCTTCCGGGGCTTCTCCCTCCCTTAGGAGGGTTTGCACCTGCAGGCCTAGGTCCACGCCACCCTGTTCCAGATGGCACTGGGGGAACCTTACCTCTGAGTAAGAAGAGCTTGGAGCTGAGTGCTGGACACCAGCCGGTTGTCAGCCTCAGTACTTTTGCCGACATGTGTTCCCTTGCTATCTCTTGCTGCCCAGCCCCACTGTGAGAGGCAGTGCTGCCAGAGCTGTCACACTAGGTGTCAGGTTGGCCACTCTCGGTTCTCCCCTCCCGTGCTTTCCCTCCCCTCCTGTCCTCTTTTTCACTCTCTCCCTCCATCTCTTTTTGTTTGAACTAGATTTTTGTTGAGACCCTGAAAGTCATAGAGGAATTAACTAAAAGTTTTGAGATGAAGGTTATGACGTGGCCTTTCGAAGAGCTGTGTGGTCTCACGTCCCAGACCCTGGGAGCTGCTGAGCCTCTAGGGCCTGGAGACATGTTCCCCACGTGTTGGGCAAGTTGTGCACGCAGGTGTGCACGTGCTGTGACGTCCTGCCACCTCCCACGTTGTAGTTGGTGCACCAGGTTCATTGCGCTTTTCCCCGTCAGTGTCTGTCCCTGCCGGCCATGTCTTCCGGCCTCTCGTCAGCTCTGCCCATGAGGCAGTGAGCATCCTCTGCTGCTCCGTCAGTTTGACACCTAAAAGCTCTGCGTTTTCCTTCTGTCCAGAGCACATTGCTAAATTTTCGCTAAGCCTCAGGCTCACCCCCAAAACACCCCACTGAACACACTTGAGGTGAAGTCGTTTCTCTTGTCGGAACCGTTCATCATGTCCCCACCTACTGTTCCCTGAGTGGCCCTTATGGAAGGGAGCCATGCGCTGTGCCCGTGGGTCTCACAGCCACCCCCGAGGCTGGGTCCATCTGATTCCTAGCTTCCCAATGAGGAAACTGAGCCCCCTCCCCAAGGTGTACCGAGCGTAGGGCTATGGTTCAGGCTTCACCCCTTTCTTCCCTAATGGCCGCTGTCCACCCTCTTCTCTCCCGAGCAGCTTCATTGCTGTGGAGAACATCGACAGCTACTGCGTGCTCATCTCCTCCAAGGCCGTGTACTTCCTCAAGAGTGGTGACTATGTGGACCGGGAGGCCATTTTCCTTGAGGTTAAATACGATGACCTCTACCACTGCCTGGTCTCCAAAGACCACGGGAAGGTGTATGTGCAGGTGACCAAGAAAGCCGCAAACTCGAGCAGTGGAGTGTCCATCCCAGGCCCGTCACACCAGAAGCCAATGGTGAGTCCCCGGCCCCCCCGCACTCGGTCCAGGGCCCAGGGTTCACAGTCCCACATTCTTGCCGTGCCCCACTTTCCAAGGACTCTGCTGGAGGGTGTGGCCATGCTGGGTGCTCCCTGCTGGCTCCGCAGTGTCCCCGGGAATGTCCCTCAACGTGTGTGCCTCAGTTTCCCACCACATGTTACCAACACAAGTCAGTATCAGTGTTTACTCTAGTCAATCATGAAGAACAACTAGCAAGGTCCTCGGGGTTTTGTGTCCTTGCGGCGTGACTTGGGTACACTGTGTCTGAGCTCATGATGAGCCGACAGTGTTACTTCTGTGTAACTGTGGTGGGGAGGGCATCCTTTTGCTCTGAGCAAAGAAGCAGAGATCTGTAAATAAAATTATCTTTGCCTCCGGAGACTGGAGGTGCTTTATTCCTGGTGATAGTGGCCTTGCCAAGCACCTCGAGGGCTTATTCACAGGTGTGCTGCCCTTGTCCCCACCTTGCCGCGTTGCTGACCAGAAGGGCTAAAGACAGGTGACTTGTCTGGCCACGTGGCTGTCTCTGAAGGAGCTGGTGTCTCTGCCACGGAGCCCCCGCGGTGCTGAGCTGACATCCTGCCCTGGTCCACCCGGCAGCCTGCCATGAAGGCTGGTGTTGGTCCTGGCGTGCTTCACTCACAATGGCTGCTGCCTGTCTTTTGCAGGGGAGAATGGCTGCCAGCCTTGCTGGCCTCCCTCGGGGTCCCGGCCTCCCTGGCTCAGGATGCACTTGCTTTGTGCCGGCTGCAGAGGCTGCACTGGGGGAACTGGTTGGCCGAGGAGTCCCAGCCGGTGATGTTTCACACGTACCCTTCGAGGAAAGGCCGCCCAGCTGTGCCACTGCCTTTTGGGCAGCTGAGCAGTGGGTACGAAAGCCTTGGCTTCCACTTGCTCTCTGCTCTCTGGTGGCCTCAGGCCGGCCCGTCATTCTCAGCGTAGTTCACCTCAGCAGATGCTGCTGGGAATGCAGCCACCCTCATAGTGCTGGGGTATCGAGATGGGTCTGACATGGTCTCCAGGGGAAGTGCACTGAAAATTCAGATTAGAACTAACCCTGCAACTTTGTTTTTCTTAAGTGTCCTGTTACTCTCTCTGCAGTCTGGCCGGGGCTACACTGCCTGAGCCACTGGCTGCGTTCAGCTGCCCACTCTGTGAGGCGCTCACGCTCTTCTCCTCTTTAGGTCCATGTGAAATCTGAGGTCCTGGCTATCAAGTTGTCACAAGAAATAAACTACGCAAAGAGCCTCTACTATGAACAGCAACTTAGGTTAAGACTCAGTGAAAATCAGGAGCAGTTGGAGCTGGACTCCTGAGAAGTCCCAGCTGCAAGAGACTCCTGGCGAGACCCCACCTCAGGGGTGTGGGCGCCCCGCCCTCGGCTCAAGCTTGAAAGGAAACCAAAAGAGGTTTGGGGAAATCTTTATGGGGAAGATACAAATGTCTCTTAATTGTGGGGCAGAGAGAGTTAATGTAGATTATGGGGAAATAATTTTTAAAAAGTATCAGTTGAATGACATAAAAACAAAATGTACTGAAATGAACCTAATTTTAAGACCACACTGTATTTTGTTAAAATGTATATTTGTAAATATGCAGGCGCTTTTGAGCAAGGCTATGATATGTGTGAAGGTTTGTTAACTGTAAAGTAATATAAATTGTACTGGACCTTTGATTGCACTAATTCTACATGTCTCATTCAGAGGACTCTGTAGAGAAGGGCTCTTGAAAGTTGAGGCATCACATCCGGGTCTCGCAGATGCAGAAGTGGGCTGGCTTGAGACCTGGGTTCAAAAGCGAGGCTTGGCAATTGTTTGTCACCCGGTGGAGCCACAAGGCAGTGCAAGCAGAGGTAGCAATGTGGCTGGCCACCACCTTTCTTCCCATTTCTCGGACAGTCCTTAGGTTGCCACTGTAGTTTTCTAGGGTATCTGTCCACGTAGCTTTCCCATGACCAGCCTCACCTAACTCAGAAGTAAGTTTGTCCCCTTACCCGTGCATGTGCGCGTGCACACATACACACACACATCAGCATTACTTGTTTTCTCATGCTGCTATCAGAGACACGTGAAGCACTGCTAAGCACTTTTGACACAAGGGGAAGAGCCACTGAGCCCTGTGTTGGGTCAAGTCAGAGCCCCCTGACGGGAACACCATCTCCCTGTCCTGGCACCTTATTCTTAATAAAGCCACATCCTGTCAGCACAGCTGTATTCCAGGAACACATGTGGTGACAGTGGCATGAAAGGGAAGGAGAGTGGAGGAAAGAGAGCAAAATACCAGTGCTAAGTAGCTATGCTGTTGCTCCCTGTGGCACCAGGCTTAGCCAGGGCACATCTGCCCTTGGTCTAAGCACAGGTGTGAGTGCTGCTCCCTCCTGGCCTTCGTGGTGTTTCTTTGGCCTCTCTCCAGCATAAGTGACTCTCCCTGTGACTCTAGGAATTTGATTTTAGTAAAACTGATCAGTTTCTGCAACCTTGTCACACATAGCTAAGATCAGAGATGGTGCAGTGGACTGGCGGGTGTGTAGAAGGTTTTGGTGTCTGTATCTCAGAACACAGATTCTTCCAGGATGCAAATGAAGCTCATCTGTCCAGCTCTCCTCCTTCAGAGAGTCTCCATACCCCTAGGTATGTGTGCACATGTGCATGCATTCACGTGTGTGCACACACAGAAGGAAGGGCACTTTTGCACGGATCCATCCTGTGTCCATCCTGTGTCCAGGGACAGGTCACCTTGAGCTCCAGGGCTGAGTGGTTTTCCCCCTGGCTCTCACAGGTAAGGCAGGGTGGGGTCAGGTGGGCCCTGGTGGTCAGGATGTGGCCTATAGAGTGGTTGTCATGGGCTGAGCACTGCTGTGTGAAGCCCGCAGCACAGGGGCCAAGTCAGCTCCTCCAGCCTCAGCCCCACACCATAAGCCTGGAGTGTGATTTTCTCTCACCAGTAACCCACTGCCCAATATCATGGTCTGTCACATGTGGGACTCGGGACACTGTGCATCAGCAAGCCTTCTTTCATTTGCTGGAGGACAGGGTCGCCTGAAGTGTCCTTCCTGGGGAGGAGGCCAGCCTGGAGCTCAGCAACACTGGCGCTGCCACCCCTGACTGCAGGATGGCGCTGAGGCCCCCCTGGCCTGGTGCTTCAGAAGCCCCAGAGAGGTGTCCAGAGTCCCCCCCACCTCTCTGACTGAATCAGTGCTTTTGCATAGTGAGGGCACCACCACCCCTGACATCTGCACCTCAGGAGGGCAGGTGTTACCAGGACCAAGGGGGCCTGGGGCTGCTGCTCCCGGAGCTCCCCGAGCTCTGCAGCCTGGTTCCAGGCCTGACTCCTTGGATGCCCGTTTCTTCTTAAATTGGGATTTAGCAGGTGGTGTCCAAAACTTGGTCAGGACGATTCCTTTCCATTTCTATACTGCCTCAGGCACATACTTCCTTTTTGAGGAAGGGAAAATTAGTGGAATGTATCAGGGGAGTGGAGAAGGGGGCTTCAGAAGCAATCCCTGTTCTGGGCCCAGTGCGCTGGCTGGCTGGCGTCAAGGTCAGCATGGCCCCGGCTGCATACTGGCCTGTGCTTGGCAGGGCCCACCTCAGTGTGCAGGAAGCCCCTGGGCCTTTGTTTTCAAGTGTTGTCTGTGCCTCAGAAAACCCTGACAGCTACTTGGTTGACTGCTGAGCAAAAGCTCTGGGTCCCCACTGTGTCACACAGCTGTGGTGTCCAATGTCGGACTCTGTAATCTGGCTCTCGCAGCAAAGTCGTCACTTTTCTTCCTGTGGAATAAAATACGTTGTTGACTTCCCATACTGTTTTCTTCTGGCTTCTTGGTGTCCCTTCAACTCCAGAACTGTCACCAATGACACTGTTCACTTACTGCACAGCCCCTGCCCTGTGCTGAAGGAAGCAGATCCCAGCCCATCCCGCGCCTGGGCAGGGCTCCTCTTCCATCCTCTGGTGGGCAGTGCCACACTGCAAGATGAAGAGGCAGAACAGGACCACCAGGTGGACTGTGGGCTGCTGTGCTGTGCAGGCAGCGGGGTGGGGGGCGATTCATAGGGGATTTGGGGACAGAGGCCCCCCCCCCCAAGAACAGCTTTGGTAGAGTGAGAGTGAGAGCAGGTTGGAGGAGATTCAGAAGAAGAGAGACAGGTGAGAACTTGAGAGGAACCTGGCCATGAGTGGAACGAGAGAAATGCCTGGTAGCCCAAGAGGGAAGGATGGCTGGCATGGTCATGGTAGTACATGGCTGCAGTCCATGCTACTCAGTAGGCTAAGGCAGGAAGATTGCTTGAGCGCAGGAGTTCAAGACCAGCCTGGGCAACTTAGGTAACCCCATGTCTAAAGAGAAGGGGAGGATGGTCATAAAGGGGAGGGGCAGCCAGGCTGGTCAGGAAGAAGGGTGGACACGCGGCTTCTGCTTTCCGGCTGAGGCAGCCAAGGATGAGCACAGAGCAGGAGTCAGAGGCTTTGGGAGAGGACGGCCAGTGATCAGGCAGGTAATGGCACAGGCTGGGGAAGCCAGTGTGTCTGCCCAGCAGCATGGAGAGCCTCCGAGGTTGAGCTGGGAAGCCTGGTTTTATATTCTCCAGCCGCCTTAAGCTTTGTGGGTTCAGTGTGAAACCGGCAGAAAATTGGATTTAACCAATAAAGATCTCTTGCTGACTGGTTAACCCACCCCGCATCGCCCACAGCACCCACTCTTCCTGAGTGGCAGAGACAGTAGGGCGCAGTAGGTATTTGGGGTTCATGGACGCAGTGGGCAGTGTTTGAAGATGAACTGTCTGAACCCTCCAGGGCACAGAATGGGTGCACAGAGCTCTTCCATTTCCTCTGCCAAGTTCGGCCCAAGGCCCTGTGGGTCCCAGTCCCCAACAAAGATGGCAGCTTTCCCTAGCTCCTCAGAGTGGTTTCTGCGACTGCAAAGTGAGCTCTACGTTCACTGCTCCCAGGATCCTGGCACAGGTACTTAAAACTCCAGGGTGGGGCCGTGGTGACCCACACCTGAAATCCCAGTGCTTGGAAGGTTGAGGCAGGAGGATTGCAGTGACTTTCAGGGTAGCCTGGGCTGCATATCAAGATTCTGTCTCAAGAAAACCAAAAAAAAAAAAAAAAACGTGGTGGTGCTGGGGGGGCTCTAGGAGTGCTTTCTGAACCAGAGTCAAGCCCATCCGCGTGTGAAGAAGTTCAGAGTAACTCCTAAGAGCTCGTAAGAACAAATGGGCTCACTTACCATCTGCAAAGGTCCTGAAGGTAATTGTTAATACTGACTGGATCTCTGGCTACTACAGCACTCGTGAAGACCAAGTAAGAAGAAAAAAACTTGTTGCTGAACAATCCCACTGAAACTTCTACTTTATTTTTTTTTTTAATTTTGAAAACTCTGTGTGTGTGTGTGTGTGTGTGTGTGTGTGTGTATTTCCTGGAAATCAAATCCTGGAGCTTCTTGTGCAGTAGAAAAGTGCTCTATCAGTAGCCCACGCCTTGCACTTTTTTTTTTGGCCTTGCACTATTTTAAAACTGATTTTTAAACATTTGTACAAATGAAAAAAATATACTTTCATGTCTACAGTGTATCATTTGAAGACAATTGTTACAGTATTTTCCCTTTTGCTTCTCTCACTTTCATCCCTCTCCTCCTTCCACTCCACTCCAGAATTAACCTCACATTTTCCCCCAATCCTCACCATCCTTGTATAAATTGATACACAAACTCATAGTCCCCGATACTGCTTTTTTGAAAATGGAATCATAGGGCCAGTGATGTAGCTCAGTGACACTGCGCCTGCTTTGTAAGTAAGTGCAAGGTCATAAGTTTGATCCCTGGTACAACTACAACAAAAGAAAGAATCATACTAAACACATCATTTTGGAACTTTTTCTTCTCAGCACTACACTCTTTATAGTGTCCTCATCAGAATTTAGGATTAAAATGACGCTGCCTTCATCAAATAGATCAGGGTACTTTCCACCACCTCCCACAGCTTGTAGTCCTTGAATTACACTAGCATGCCTTTGTGGGGTTTTTTTCTTTGTGGGTTTTAAACATTACGTGAAAATAGGCTGTAAATCTTCCAATTCTGGAGCTTTTTTCAGTAGTTCCCTTTAATCATCATTCTATTATCTAATGAAGTGCTCATTTTCCATTCCTTCTTAGCTTAATTCTGGTAACATTTGATTGCGCTTTTAAACATCGTCCAGTTCTCCCATCTATTGACACAGAGTTGCATGGATTTTCTTAAAATTGTTGCAGCACTTTCTGTATCTGATCTCTTCTTCCTAATCATGTATATTTCTGCCCTTTTTTCATAACTCAGTCTGTTGTTCTTTTCAAATAACTAGTTGAAATTTATTGTTACTTTTTTCCTAGTTATTGCATCTTATTTCCTCTACCTGGCTTATTTTGATGTATTTTACTGTTATTTTTGGTTTCTAAGTTAAATACAATGATCGAATAGTATTCACGGGACACTGGTTCTAAGACCCTCACTCCCTGGAAGATGCTGAAGTCCTGAGCTGCTCAAGTCCCTGCGCAAGTGACATTGTGTTTGCAGACAGCACAACTCCCACACACCTCAGATTATCTCTGAGTCACTTCTTACAGTGCAAGTGCTGTGTACATGATTGATACTGCATGGGTTTTTTTGGTGTTTTGTTTTTGTTTTGAGACAGAGTCTCGCTTTGTGATGCAGGCTGGACCTGAGCTCACTATGGAGCCTAGGAAAGCCTCAAACTAACTCAGCAATCCTCCTTCCTCTGCCTCCTGAGTGCTGGGTTTATAGGCATGAGCCACCATGCCCAGCATTGGGGTATGGTACTGATTGCTGGTGGGCATGAACCACCATGCCTGGTATTGTTGTATGTGGTTACCGGGGATCAAACTCAGGATCTTGCCCTTGCTATGCAGGTACCAGAACCACTGAGCTAAGTCTCCGGCCCTTGATAATGCATGTTTTAAGAATGACAAGCGAAAAAACTACATCTTTATCCAGTCTCTAGTTGATGGGCAAGATGTGGGGTTTTTTTTAATGGAGTATGACTCTGCCATAAAGAATGACAAGTTTGAGTCATTTATACTCAAGTGGACACACCTTGAGGAGACATAATAAGTGAAATAAATAGGGTACAGATATGTAAATACCATATCTTTTCTCTGGTATGAGAACCTATAGATGTAAATGAGTTCTAGAATGTATGATAGATTTTTTTTTAGTTTTTAAAAATTGAATTATTTATTGGTACATATTATATACAGCTACTAGTCATCACTATATGGCATGAATTAATTCTCACTTTTACAATATCCCTACCCACCCCACAATTCCCCACTCCTTTATACATGTTCTTTCTTTTTCTTTCCAAATCATGTTTATTCTTTCCCCTCATTACTTTCCCCTACCACATTCCCTTTGAATATTTCCCACTTCACAAAGTCTGTCCTATGGTGTAGAACTCACGTATATTTAAAGGTTCTCATACCAGGGAAAAGATATGGTATTTGTACAGGTCTTTTCCTTTTTAAAAAGCCATTATCCTTTGCTCTGTCTGACTAGGCTGACTCAGTTTTCCTTTTCCAGGATCAAAAATGTCCACATAGCTGCTTTTAGCAGTGGATGCACCCCTAGCTCTATTCCTAATGTATTTCCTTTTAGCAGTATAAGAGGAAGCCTAGTCATTTCTGCTTTGTTCTCTGCCCCTGAAGTAATGATCACCACGTGACTGTTTCAGTGACCACATTATACCAACACAATAGCTTCCTCTTTTATAGGACAGGTTATATCTAAATTGAGATCTATAACTACTTCTTTTTTTAATTGAATTCTTTATTGGTACAATTTATATACATCTCAAAATCACATATAACGTTGGGAAATTTGTACCAGTATATGCCACAAGTTAATTCTCATTTTTACCCCTATCCCTACCCACTCCCCCTCCTCCCCCCTTTATACATGCTCTTTTATTTTCTTTCTGTATGTATGATAGATTTTGTGAAATAGGAAATATTCAAAGGGAAAGTGGTAGGGGAAAGTAATGAGGGCAAAGAATAAATATGATCGAAAAAGCACATGTGTATAGGGGTTGGGGGTTCTAGGGTGTGTAGGGATATGGGTAAAAATGAGAATTAACTCATGTCATATACTAGTACAAATTCCCCAATGTTGAGTGTGATTGTGAGTTGTATATAAAGTGTACCAATAAATAATTCAATTAAAACAGAATGACAAGGGAAGAGTATACATGTTCAGTACAGACTATTGTTTTCGGAATGTTTGCTGTTGGTTGAATCTAGTGATTAAGAGCAGACAGAGTGGACCAACTCTTAAACTTTTATTGTACCTTTTACTTTGCTTCTTGAATATGATGGCATTTCAGCTGGTAATTCGTTTGCTGAGTATGGATTTACCTCATGGAGTTAAAGTGTCCTTTCCTTGCTTTGTAGGTATTTTTAAATTTTACTTTTCATTTCCTCTGCGATCTCAGGAAAACCTAAGAGTGTTTCTTAATTCCCAAAATTGTATGGTGAATTTCCTATCCTCCCAGGATTTGATCACATTTTGTAAATGTTCCACGGTCATTGTGGAACGAGAGTGTCTCTTCCTGGGGTTTGTAAAGACAGATGTTTACAGACTGTCGGGTCCAACGTGCTGATTTACTTCTGTAGGCCAGAGAGCCCTGACCTCCACCTCGGCCTCTGGGCCCATTTCAGACTTCAGTTGTGTCCTCTGCAGCGCAGTAAAGGCTTAAAGTAAACAAAGTTAGGGGAATGGAGAACGGAACACAGCAGCCTTAATGAAACTTCCTTCAAGTAATCCACTTGGAATTTGGGAAGGATTGGATGCTGGAATAGTCACACTGCAGCACTGCTTTCTCCATGCCTGGGCTGAGCCAGCCCGTCGGATACCAGACCCTGTTCTCCTGCAGCAGTTATCCAAGCAGCGCACCGAGTGGGAGCAGTTCCAATAAAACTTCTCACCCTGTGCTTACGTTGGTCTGACTCAAAAGCACACAAGGTCATGAACACACTTGACCTTGGAGGAAAGGTGTAGACCTGGCCCCGCTCAAGCCCTGGGACTCTGCACAAGGAAGCCCAGAGGAGTGGCCACAGCTGGGTACCAAGGAGCCGCCCAAGGTTCCTGCCTTCTGAGCAGGTTTTCCTAAGGCACAGACTCAGGAGTACATGGAGACTTCAGGAAAGTTTGGCCAGATGTGCAGAAAGCCCACTCCTAACTGCCTGAGTCTTTGTCATTAGTCTCTTGTTCTCAGTGGTTCCCAGCACCAGGGAGACGCTATCAGCCTTCTAGCCATCAGGGTTGGTACTGGGAACCAAACAATGCCATGAACAGGGCAATACTCTTCTCTCATGGGCTGAACCAGTGGGTGTCAGGGTGAATCAGGAAAAACTGCTGAGCAAAGGCCTAAATCCAGAAGAATCTCTGAAACAGGGCCAGGGATTTAGCTCAAGTGGAACCACGCCTACCTTGGAAGCACAAAGACTCAAGTTCGATCCCTGGTACCACACACACACACACACACACACACACACACACACACAAGAATCTCTGAAACAGGAAGGTGGCAGCCAAAGGGAGGGCCAGGGCCAGGAGCTGCCTGTACCCGGACAACCAGTGTCTCTGGCCTGGCTGGGTCCATTGAGATGAGGCTGGAAAGGCAGCAGGGCCAGATCTGGCTGGATTTCACAAGCATGCTAGGAAAGGACTTCAGTTCAAGGTCGCACAGTGCACTTGGTGTCACAGAACGCCTCCTGGGCTGGAAAGTGGGGGTGGCGGCATGTGCCATGGAAGGAAGATCTCCTGGTAACCCAGGCAGGAAATAATGGGATCTGAGCAGAGATATAAATACCTAGAGTTGGGATATGAGTTGAGGAAGAAGAAATGAGCCAGGGGACATTAACTTAATGTAAGAATTCCAGAAAAAGGGATCCTGAGTGTGCTCCCAGGTGTCTGGCTTTCGTAGCCAAGTGACAGGTGACGTGTTACCAAGATGGGGGACCTTGGAGGAAGAGCTAGATGTCTCCCACGTCCATCAAGAGTTTTCTGGGTGTTGGGTGAGTGCATGAGTGTCTCCCCAGCCCTGTTTGGCTGGGGTGCCGGTGAGCGAGATGGGAGGAGCGAGTAGCCTGCGGCCTGCCTGTATGTGTGGGAATCATGGGAGTGGATTCCACTGGAGAAGGGACTGGGCTGAGCCCTGAGGAAAGCAGCGTGCCACCCTGGTGGAGGGTGACAGAGAAGGAATGGCCAGAGAAGTGGCTGGAAAGTACCCCGGGAGCTCTCGAGAAAGAGCAGGTGGTCCGTGGGGCTAGGTGGCACTGGGAGGGCAAAGAAGTGTGTGTGGGTCAACAGTGTGGCCAAGTTCTCTTGGCATTTCAGGAGCAGAGGCCGAGCAGCAAGGCTGAAGTCGAGCAGGGAAGCGAGGAGCAGTAGTGAGTGTGACAGAATGGTGGCCCAGGATAGTGGCATCCCAAGGGCGGCCCCTGGGAGCCTGAGTGCAGGCCCAGGAAGGAGTGTGGTATGGCCTGGAGCAGATTAAAAACAAGAACAAAATGAGACCTCAAAGCCAGTCTGCTTTTTATTATCACTGCGCACTTGGCAATTCTAAACAGAATCTACAGATTTTGTGTGGAGATAAAATTCTCCCCATAAAAATCTTTGGTGGGTTTAAATTCCATCTACTTTTAATCACATATAAGCTTCCAATTAGCACATTCATAATATATAAGCCTTTCATAAGCTCTGTATGCCATATGGAAGTGAATTCCAGGAGCCCCTGGCTACAAAATGGGTGCCCAGCACCTGGACCTGGCTTCATACTTTCCTGGGAGAGGGCACACAGGCTGGCTGGCTGTTGCTCAGGCTGGCTCAGTACCTGCTCGGACCTCCGGGCCTTGGGACAGTACCTAACCCAGTGTGGAGGAAGTGCAGATTGAGATGGGGAAAACAAAAGGCAATCGAACCTAGGTATTTCTGTCCTTCTACCTAACCACGTGGTGTTTGTGTTTAAAAGAAAATGTGAACGGGGTGGGGGGGGCAGAGATTTAGCTCAGTGGTTCCAGCGCCTGCCTCGCAAGCGCAAGGCCCTGAATTCGATCCTGGTAACCACATATAATGCTGGGCGTGGTGACTCACACCCACCAGCCATCAATACCACATAGCACAGTGCCGGGCATGGTGGCTCACGCCTGTAATCCCAGCACTCGGGAGGCAGAGGCAGGATTGCTGAGTTCGAGGCTTGCCTGGGCTACATAGTGAGAGCTCAGAGCCAGCATGAACTACAAAGCGAGACCCTGTGTCCAAAAAAAAAAAAAAAAAACACTTGGAGGACACACTAATAAGTGAAATAAATAGAACACAGATATGCAAATACCGGATCTTTTGATATAAGTACCTGTAGAGGTAAAGGAGCTCTAGAATGTCTGATAGTTTTTGTAATATCTAAAAGGAATTTGGTGTGGGAACGTAATGAGGGGAAGGAATACATATGATTTGGAAAACATAAAAGCGTATGTATATAGGGGGTGGGGAGGGGGTGAGTGGACAGGGATGTGGGTAAAAATGAAAATTGACCTGTGTCACATATTGGTACAAATTCACCAATGTTTTGTGTGATTGTGAGCTGTATATATAATGTACCAATAAAGTTTACTGAATAATGCAAAAAAAAAAAAATGTGAGCAGGAAGGCCCAGGAGGTACTAAGCAGCACTATGCCTGCACAAGCAGAAAACAAAAAAACAAGTAAACAGTGAAATAGCACAGACTATGAGGTAGAATTTTTTTATTTGGTAAGTATAAAATTTTAAGTCACATGAAAGTACATCAAAAAAATTACATCAGCAGTATGATTTAGTAATTGCTGAAATTATTACAACTTTTGTAAATATATTGATTTAAATAAACATGGGATATAATCAAAATAGAAAAAATACATTAAAAGATTAATAGGTATGCCCTTTTTTTTTTTTTTTTTTTAGTACTGGGGACTGAACTTAGGACCTTGTGCTTGCGAGTCAGGCACTGGAACCACTAACTATATCCCCTGTGCCCTCTTTTATATTATTATATTTTTAATTTTTTATGGGTGTGATCATGTATTTTAAAAATTTAGTCAAGTTTTCACTCTCTATACTGGGGTGTGGCCTGGTGGTAGATTACATGCTTCACATGTACAAGGCCCTGGGTTTGTCCAGCACCACAAAAATATGTAAATAAAATTTCACAGCATTTCTTTTCCTATTATTGTTTCCCTCATTATTACTGCATTATGAACAACTTTATGCCTTACAACCTGACAACTCAGACAAAATGGAAATATTTCTTAAAAAATACAAATATCCTCGCTGGAGGGTTAGCTCAGTGGTTCCAGTGCCTGCCTCGCAAGCGTAAGGTCCTGAGTTCGATCCTCAGTAACCACATACATTGCTGGGCATGGAGACTCACGCCCACCAACAATCAATACCACATACCACAGTGCCGGGCGTGGTAGCTCATGCCTGTAATCCCAGCTCTTGGGAGGCAGAGGCAGGAGGATTGCTGAGTTCGAGGCTTGCCTGGGCTACATAGTGAGCTCAGAGCCAGCCTGAACTACAAAACAAGACCCTGTCTCAAAAAATAATAATAATAATAATAATACAAATTACCTAAATTGAGAAGAGAATTATAAAATCTGAATAGCTTCCTAGCAAAGAAATTAAATGTGTAATTAAAAACCTTCCCACAGAGTGGAAGCATAGATAGCTTCTCTTGTGAATTCCATTAAACATTTAGGGGAAAATTCCTATCATCAATCCTATACAAATTCTTTCAGAAAATAAGAGAGAAGGCATTTTCCAATTCATTTTCATTTGATACCAAAAGCAGATAGGCTGGGGATTTAGCTCAAGTGGTACCACATCTACCTTGAAAGCACAAGGGCCAGAGTTTGATCCTCAGTATAGCCAATAAAATTAAAAATCAAAAAAGCAGATAAATGCTTTGTAAGAAAACTAAAGATCAGTAATCTCCAGAGACATAGTAGAAGGAACATATCCTAACTAACTTTTAACAATCAACTCGGTAAGAAATGCAACCCAATTGAAAACAAGCTAACATTCGTACAGACACTTCACAGAGGAATTACTCAAACAGCCAAGAAACATGCAGAATAATTAAAACATCCAACAACAGCAAGTGTTGGCAAGGACATGAGTCCTAGGAACACATGTTGCTGGTGGGGAGATAAAATAGCACAACTATCTTGGAAGACAGTGTGCTTTAATCCACACATGTGCATCCTCCGCACATGCCCATTGGTTCCTCTCCTTGGCATCTGCCCAAGAGGAAGGAGAACGTGGTCACACTCAAAGCTTATGCATAATCGCCAGCAGCTAGAAACAGCTCCAGTGTCCATCAGCCAGGTGAGTGAGTGAACAGGGGAATTGTAGTACAGCATGAGATCCGACCACTACTCGGCAGGAAAAGCAGATTGTCCCATACACAAGCATGTGGAGGAATCATGAAGTCCTGCTGCATGACAGAAGGATGAGTGAAGCCAATCTACGCTTTAAAGACAGACAGTTGTGAGGAAGATGGTGTGGATGAGTGTGACCAGAATAAGAAAGGATTCTATCAGAGAGCTGTCAAAACAGCTGCAGGCAGGAAAAAAGATGAGGGACTGCAGCAAGAGATGAGCGCTAAGGAGAGACATAAACATGGCCAGTGTTGGAGCGGAATTGTCTAGCTGGAAGAGAAGACAGAAAGGGTACTGAAGGCTTCATAGGTTGAGGTGTTGCCTGGCCAAAGAACACTCTTCTTACAGAAAGAGACCCCTGATTTTCTTTGGGGAACCATCTCTCAACCCACTCTCTGTCCTTGTGGTTCATGAGGAGTTCCACCCCAGCCTAAGCCCATCAACGGCCTGGTCTCCCTCGGGACTGTGTATATAGATCACGCATATTTATGACTTTCTGGAATGGTTATATGATCAGGCCTGGCCATCTGCACAACCTTATTGTTGGCTACAGAGATTGCTTCCGGAATGGCCATTTGGTCCAGTGAGTGTGAACCGTAGGAAAGTGGGAGGAGCTATCAGAAGTTAGGAAAAGACGGGCTTTCCTTGGGACCTGAACCCGGTGGACAAGCCTAGAGCTTCCAGGAGCCCGGATGTAGGGAGGGCCAGGCCAGAGTGAACCAAACCAGACAGGCCGGCCTACATGGCAAAGAGAGTTCCGGTCGTGAGGACAGCAGACCCCCTAGGTTTGTATATGCCATTTAGGGTGTCGTTCATGCATTGAGGTCACCACGACCGCAGGGCCAGGCTGCTCAGTCTGAGGGAGGACACGGAGGGTACAGTGGACAGAGGACAGTGCCCAGGTGAGTTCACAGATGGACCTAAGGACTGTGAGAGACTGAGAAGCCAGGAAAGGCCAAGGAGCGCGCAGGGCCGTCCTGGGGAAAAGACTGATGAAAGGGAGGCCAGAGAGCCTGTGGGGTGCCAGCTCCACCCCATTGTCTGTTGAGCAAGATGGAGCAGCCAGTGGATTTGGAAACTCCACATCACATCAATGGCCTTCTGCCCAGCTGCTCTGGGGTGGCAGGCTGGGCGCCAGGGCCAGAAGCCAGGCCCAGGGTGGAAATAGGAGCAAGGTGAAGGTGGAAGTGTCCACATATCTTTAAAACCTGACATGAGAGGGGACGCAGGTTTTGTTTCTTTCCTTTTAGGAGTTGAGGATGCTTGTCTAGGCAAGAGGGGGGAGAGATCAGGGGAAGAAAGAAATGGCATCCTAGAGGCAAAAGGCCTCTTCTGCCTCAGATGCGGCCTGACTATTTTGATGCATGAATCAGTGTGTCCGTAGGTTCCAAGTTCTGTCGGCCACGAGGCCTCCAGTGTCCTGGGACAATGCGCATCAGTCAGGCAGGCCGAGGAGGCAGAACCACGAAGTCCTTTATGGAGCGAGGGATGTGTGGGGGGGGGAACTATGCCTTACACTGCTGAGGGAGGGGCAGAAGGCAGAGTCTTGAAGGCCGCTTACCTCCCCCGGCATGGGTGGAAAAGGAGGCCAAGGGGCCAAGAGGCCAGGGCAGATGCCTTTGGAAAGTCACTGGCTTGGCTTTTCTTTTCTATTCTATTCTTTTCTTTTCTTTCTCTGTTACCCTTCCCCTTCCCTTCTCTTCCCTTCCCTTCAGTCCTGGGAAGTGAAGCCAAGACCTTCACACTGCTCTACACCCCCAGCCCTTTCTTATTTTTTTATTTTGAGATAGGGTCTTGCTAAGTCCCCAGGTTGCCTGGGCTAGGCTTGAATGCATACCCTCCTGCTCCGGCCTTCCAGAGTTACAGGGTTACAAGTTGGCATCTCCAAGGTCACTGGCTCCTTGTGCCTTTGATTGGTTTATAGCACAGGCCCTGGGGTGGCCGGAGTGGGCAAGGCTGTGTGGGATGGGAGTTGGCCATGTGGAAGACACCGACCTGCAAAGCTGAGGAAGCAGTTGCTGGTCACCTCTGATCTCCAAGCTCATCCCAAAGCCTTCACTTCTTCTTCTCCTTTTTTTTTTTTTTTAAGGCAGGGTCTTGCTTTGTAGCTCAGGCTGGCCCTGAGCTCACTATGTAGCCCAGGCAAGCCTCAAACTCAGCAATCCTCCTGCCTCTGCCTCCCGAGTGCTGGGATGACAGGCGTGAGCCACCACACCCGGCACTGTGGTATGTGGTATTGATTGCTGGGGGCGTGAGTCTCCATGCCCAGCATTGTATGTGGTTACTGGAGATCAAACTCAGGACCTTACGCTTGCCAGGCAGGCACCGGAACCACTGAGCTAATCCTCCAGCCCCCCAGCCCTTTTTACTTTTTTATGGAGACCAGGTCTCACTAAGTTTCTGAGTTTCCCAGGCTGGGCTTGAATTTTCAATCTTCCTGCCTCAGTCTCCCACAGTGCTAAAATTATACATCCCACTATACCCAGATGAGTTTATTTTACTAATATCTATAATTTGGTACATCCAGAACAGCATCATTTAATGTGTAATTGATGAACAATTACTGGTGAGATATTGGCCATCTTGTCTTCTATTCAGCCTTCAAAGTGGATCAGACTTGGCCCATGTTACTGCCCCTGGAGCTGGCACCTGCCATCCTGAAAGTGAGGGATGCATGTACACGCACACGCGCGCGCGCACACACACACACATACACAATGACATGACATGAGCCAGCATCACTGTTCCACAGAAACACAGGTGCACTTTTGGACACATCTAGGTCCTGGGCCCTTGGGGAACATGGAGACTATAGGGGGCTTGACGTGAAGACCCTGTTCCCAGAGCCTCTCCCCGGCCTCAGGCTGAGGAACCCACCTTTGCCTCACAGCTGGCTCACCCCCTATTCCCTGCCCTGCTGAGAGAGGCCAGTTGTGGCTAACACCGGGTCCACACGACCTTCCCATGTGGCAGTCGGTCTTGAAAGGCCTGGGACTCACACCCTGTCCTCGAGTCCCAAAGTAGCCTGGAGTTTAGGGCTGGCTGGAGCTGGTGTCAGGGCACAGACAACCTTCCTGGGCCAGATGGAGCCAAGCCAGCAACCACAGCCCTGTGGACAATGTTTGGTCAGACGCTGAAGGCGGTGTCCTCAGCCAGGGGCCCTCCCAGGTCCCAGCCTTCTCCCTAGAGGCCGCTGTGCAGGTCGCACCTTCCCCTCTGCGGCCAGGGGCAGGTCACTGTCAGGGTGGAGCCTTAGGTGGGTGGGTCAGGGTGAGTCTCGGTCAGGCGTCTGCGGGGACAGGGACGTACATTGGAGAGCAAGTGGCAGAGGCAGAGGGGAGACTGCTGCGGTGGGACAGGGAGGACAGGAGACACTGGCATGGGGAGAGGAGGTGGGTGGCCTGGACAGCTCCATCAGCAGCAGCAGATTCCTGGTGTGAGGTGGCCTGGCACGTCGTTTCTTTCTTGAGGCCTTAGGGAGAGTCAGTTAAGTCTGTGTAGCCATGACAGTTTGGGGCTTCTCCTGGTGCTCCCTAGGTGCCCCAAGACCTCTGGGGCGGGTGTCACAAGAGGCCAGCAGGCCATCTGTTTGCTCCTTGTCTGGGCTCCAGCAGCCTGGCTCTGTTTGCAAAACACGAAGATGAGATTAGGCAACTCTGCAAACAGAACCAAGGTCCTGGCCAGCTGCCCGGGTGTTTAAAGTCCTGGGCACCGAGGCAGGCACTGTGCACGTGGCCCCGCAGCTCCGAGCAGGCTGGGGAGGTGCAGGCGCTGGAGGCTGGGGCCTGACTGACCAGACGGGCCTTTGCCCGGCCCATCCTGGCCACCTCAGCACAGGTGTCATTGGGTCCTCACTTGAGCCACTTGATTCCAGATGGTAACATCACTTGTGTTAAGAACAACTGAGGTGTGGGCCGGAGGGTTAGCTCAGTGGTTCCGGTGCCTGCCTCGCAAGCTCAAGGTCCTGAGTTCGATCCCCGGTAACCACATATAATGCTGGGTGTGGAGACTCACGCCCACCAACAATCAACACCGCATACTACAATGCTGGGTGTGGTGGCTCACGCCTGTAATCCTAGCACTTGGGAGGCAGAGACAAGAGGATTGCTGAGTTCGCAGGCGGCTTGCCTGGGCTACATAATGAGCTCAGGGCCAGCCTGAACTACAAAGCGAGACCCTGTCTCAAAAAAAAAAAAAAAAGAACAACTGAGGTGTAGGAGAAGCAGGGGCAGTGTCCACTCTTTAGCAGCTTGCACGGTGACTGACCCTCAGCCCATCTAGAGAACACACCGAGGAGGTTCTCACAGATGATAGGAGGATGTTGGCAGCTCTCAGTGCTTTAATTCAATCGGCCATCATAGTTTTTTAAAATGTCAACAGACAGAAAACAGGAATAGTGACTTACTGTTTACCAAGTCTCTCCTGGCAGTATTAGTGCCACCGTAACCACAAAGTAAGTACTTAGCAAAGGAGACTGGCCTGCAGAGTGATCAAAAGGTCAGGTTGAAAGCGCTTCAGTGTTTCTACATGGAGCGCCGGAAACGTATTTCTAGGAGATAAAAGGGAGCCTGAAGTAGATTATATTGAACGTCATTAGTTTCATGCTGTCTCCTACCTTCTGTGTTTGTTTTTATTTATAGTTTAACTTTTTCCTCCTGCCCATTCCTGTCATGCAGTTACCAAGGTCCCTCCCTGGCTTCTTGTGTATTTTTCCACAGACATACATGTGTACCCACAGACACACATACCCAGATGGACACACAAATGTGCTGACAGACGCACATATGCATGATAGGCAGACACACAGATGCAGATGGAAGCAGACAGACACTGACACCCGTACCCAGCCAGACACACACTCACACAGACCCACCCACAGGTACTTTCTGTCTAGGTAGGCAACTACAAGTACATCTATCTATTTCCCCCTCTCTTCAGTTTTCTTAAATTTTAGCCTACTGCTTTCTGCTTTTCTCACTTAACAATATTCGTTGGAAACTGTTCCACATCAGCACATACCCAGTTTTCTAATTTTCCTGGCTTGTGCATGGTTTCCAGGGCACAGATAACCGCATTTATTTTACCATCGCCTACTCGTGGCCACTTAGGTCAATCCCAGGCCTCACAAACAAAGTTTGCTGTCACAAACAAAGCTGCTGTGAGTCACGTCACACAGCCCCAATTTTGCAACCTATCAGTTAAAGCCCCAGGAGAAAAATTGCTCAATCTTTTCCGCATTTGTAATTTTGGTAAATATTGTCTCGTTTCGTTGTGTGGCGGTCTCCCCAGTGCTGCTCGCCACTGGAAACAAAGGCCCACACGTTTCCTCACGCCCTTCCCGAGAACATGTTTTAACAATGTTTTGTTCTTTGCTAATTTAGAGGAAATGAGTATCTAAGCGGTGCGCATTTCTGTTATGGGAATGCTAGTTCAGCTCTGCTGCGGTTTCCGTGTGTTTGTCTCCCGAGGGTTCATGCACTGGGAGCTTGGTCTTCAGGGTAACAGTGGGAGCTGGGATGCTTCAGAGGTGGCCCTGGTGGGACGCGCTCGCACAGGCCTGTCATCCCAGTGCTCTGGGGGACCAAGCCCTGAGGATAATAAGTTCTAGCCTAGCCTGGGCAGCTTGGCAACACCCTGTCTCAAAACAAAATTTTTTTTTTTTTTGAGACAGGGTCTCGCTTTTTGTAGTTCAGGCTGGCCCTGAGCTCACTATGTAGCCCAGGCAAGCCGTCGCGAACTCAGCAATCCTCCTGTCTCTGCCTCCCGAGTGCTGGGATTACAGGCGTGAGCCACCACGCCTGGCATTGTGGTATGTGGTACTGCTTGCTGGTGGGCATGAGTCTCCATGCCCAGTATTCTATGTGGTTACCAGGATCGAACTCAGGACCTTGAGCTTGCGAGGCAAGCACCGGAACCATTGAGCTAAATCTCCGGCGGACAAATTTTTTTTTTTTAAAAAAAGGGTTAGGGATATGGTTCAAGTGCAAAGGCCCTGGGTTTGAGGCCCTGTACCACACACACACACACACACACCGAGGTGCTGGGGCCCAAAGTAAAGTCTTTCGATCACTCAGGACAGGTTCTCAGAGGGGTTTGGTGTTGTCCTTAAGGAAACCCGAATTAGTTCTTCAGGGAGTGAGGTGTTATGGAAGCCAAAGCCTGAGCCCAAGTGGCTCCCACTTCCTGTCTGGCAAAATGATCTCTCATCCTGTCAGACCCCTACCACGAAACCCTCCACCCTGAGGCAGAGCTAACAGCACCTGATCTCAGACTGTCAGCCTCCAGAACATGTTCCATAAACCTCTTTGCTTCATAATTGTCCCACTTCAGATATGTTGTTATAGTAATGAAAAATGGACTAATATAAGAACCATTTCCTTTTCTGTAAATCAAAATATTTTTATCTCTATCTGCTATTTTGAAAGGCTGAAATGAATCCCTGAGTGTTAAAATCTGTACATACAGGAAAGTTCATACAAACAGCACACTTGGCTCAACCCCCCTAAGGTTTCCCACGACCCAGTTAAGTAACTTGGGAAAAAGAGAAACAGGAGCACACAGAGTCGCAGAGACTGTGAGGACACTGCCTCGGCTGTCCCCACCGTCCTCAGGAGGCCTGGCCACAAAGCACGGACTGTGGCTCAGGCTGACACCACCGTGAGAAGGGTCCCCTTCTCCACCCGCATCTCCTGCGCGCCCATCAGGCCAGCATCCTGCTCATGTCCTTGTCCCCCTGCCCACTCGCGACTCAGTCCTGCAGCTGTCCACTCGCAGTCCCTCCCTGCAGACCCCTTCACTCTCTGGCACACCCAAGGGTGCACAAACAGCCTCACCACTCCTGTCAGCCTCCACCCTGACCCTCCCACACCCAGATACTGCTCAGGCCTCCGCCTTCTTAAAACTTCCTGAAAGGTGGAAGTTCCTGTCCACCTCCTCTTCTTACATTCTGCCTCTACTTTTCTTCTTAGTGGTACTTGGTTTTAAATTCATGTCCTTCACATTTATCTATAATCCCAGCCCTTTTTTATTCTTTGAGGCAGGGGTCTTGCTAAGTCACTGAATTGCCTGGCCTGGGCTTGAACTTGCAATCCTCCTGCCTCAGCCTCCAGAGTGCTGGGATCATAAGCCTGCACCACTATACCTGGCATCTCTTTTTCAAACCTTCTCTCTCTGTATTGGTTTGTCATATCTGCTATTCTGTCAGGGTCTCAGAGAGGTGTCCTAAAATCCCCACTGATGAGCATGGTGTTCTAGATACTTCTATTTTTAAACTTTAAAAAATATATATTTATTTATTTATTATTGGAGACAGGGCTTTTCTGTGTAGTTCAGGCTTGAACTCACTATGTAGCCTAGGATGGCCTTAAATTTGTGGTGATCCTCCTGCCTTGGCCTTTCAAGTTCTTGGAATACAGCTATGTGCCACTGTGCCTGGCTGGATTCTCCTTTTAGTTCTGTTGTTTTTGTTACATATATCAAGCTAGGCCCATACATATTTAGGAATTTTTATTTCTTCTTGAGGAATGGACTTTCTCATTAAGAAATGCCTCTCCTCATCTCTGGTAATATTCTTTGTCCTAAGTATTCTTTATCTGATAGGAACACAGCCACACTCACATTCTTGGGGTTCAGCTTTGCGGGGCCTACCTTCCTTTGCTCTTTTCTTTCTCCCTGTGGGCCTCCATATAGTGCATGAGTAGTGTACAGCTCCTCTGTCCGGCACCCCAGACTCGCGTGTGGCTTGCTCATCCTACTTGATTTCAGTGCAGTTGCCCATGTGGCTGGCTGCATTTAAATCTGCCATTTTTCTCTGTGTCTTCTATTTATACCATCTGTTTTTTATTTCTTTTCATTTCTATTTTGGATTGAGTATGTTTCAGAATTGCCTTTTATCCCCTATCCCCTACTGAGCTACAGCCATGGCCTGTTCTTTAATTTTTTTTCTTCCTGGTACCAGGGATCAAACTCAGGACCTAGCACTTCTGAGGTAATGCCATCTGTGTAGTGCCACTGAGCTAAATTCACCACCCTTTAAACTTTTATTTTTTTCATTCATTTATTCATTCTTTCATTTATTTATTTATTTAGAGACAGGGTGTCGCTTTGTAGTTCAGGCTGGTCCTGAGCTCATCAGGTAGCCCAGGCAAGCCTCAAACTCAGCAATCTTCCTGCCTCTGCCTCTGGAGTGCTGGGATGACAGATGTGAGCCTCCACGCCTGGCACTGTGGTGTGTGGTACTGATTGCTGGTGGGCGTGAGTCACCA
Source organism: Thryonomys swinderianus (assembly GCA_004025085.1). Lineage (NCBI taxonomy): Eukaryota > Metazoa > Chordata > Mammalia > Rodentia > Thryonomyidae > Thryonomys > Thryonomys swinderianus. The sequence continues at coordinate 52,884 of PVIC010005063.1, forward strand.
AGCCCGGTATTGGGGTATGTAGTTACCAGGGATCAAACTCAGGACCTTGTGCTTGCTAGGCAGATGCTACCTCAGTACCACTGAGCTAAATCTCCGGCCCTAAATTTTTGTTTTGAAACAAATTTTCCCTACTCTGCTCAGACTGACCTCAAACTTGTGACACTTCAGCCTCAGACTCTTGAATACCTGAGATTACAGCCATGTGCCACCATGCCCAGCTATTTCTTGTTTTTAAAAATATATACTTTATTTTTCAGAGTAATTCTAGGTTTTTGCAATATTGAGTAGAAAGTACAGGGACTTCCTGTGTGCTCTCTGCCTCCAACACACATACATCTATTGTTGACATCCCATGTGGTAGGGGCCAGCCACCTACTGAAGGGACTGAGGCAGAAGGAACACTTGAGCCCAGGGGTCTGAAGCCAGCTTGGGCAACAGAATGAGATCCAGTCTCAAAAAAAATTCTATTCATACAACAGTAGTACATTTATCACAATCAATAAACCTACATTGATACATCATTATGTCTCTTGGTTTTTGTTGTTTGTTTGGTCTGCATAGAGATTCCAACATTCAATCTTAGCTCACCATATCCCACTTTGCATTATTTGTGTACACCTTTCCTTCTCTCATGGTGTGTATCTAAAAGTGTCCCAAAGTATCACGTAGCCATAGGTGGGGCTCTTTGGAGGTGGCTGGATTAGGGTGTATGAATGTGGATTGAAGGGGTATGCCAGTTAAATTGGATTAGCATAGTTCTGGGTTTGTGGTGTGGGTGGCACCATTCAATAGGCTTGCAGCCCGGATGAAATATAAGGGGACAGATGGAAGGCAGGCTGCTGCTGTTGCTGCTGCTGTCTTCTGCCTGCCTGCCTTCCATGGACTGTTTCTCCTCTTCCATGCCTCTCTGTCATCCTGCCCTGCTTTGGGAGGACTTTCTGGACTGAAACATCTAAAAACTGTAAGCTAAGTAAACCCTTCCTGGTTTAATTTGTGAGTATCAAGTATTTTGTCTCAGCAATAAGAAAAGTAACTATCTTCTTTTGTGATATTTTTGTCAGATATTATATTTCTACTTTCCAAATAAAAATTATCATGTTATTATTTTTGCTTTAACTAGTAAATAATATTTTAAATAACTGTTTGCAAGTGCACACATTACTGGTGCTTGTCCTTTTTGGCACAGGGTACACTTCTTGAATCCATGAGTTGACATCTTTCATCCCTTTTGGAAAATGCCCATTATCTCTTCCAATGTGTTCTTCGCTGTGTTCTCTCTTCTTGCTTTCTGTATCCCCAAGTAAAAGTATATCATCCCACAGATCCTGAATGCTTTGTTGTGTTCCATTTGATCCTTTTTCTACTGGGTGCTTCACCTGGATAATTTCTACTGCCCTGCCAATGCACTGACAAGTCCCTTCTTCCACCAGGTCTGGTATGATATTAAGCACTTGCAAGAATTCTTCATTTCAGAGAGTGTACATTTCAGCTCTAAACTGTTTTCAATTCTACGACGAACTTCTTCATCTGTTTTGTCCACCCTTTCCACTCAATCCTTTATATAATTATCTTTTCCACTCAATATAATTACATATTTTAACCCCAACATCAGGATTATATGGAATTTGCTGCTGTTGACTGTTTTCCTCTCTTGCCTGAGAGTCACATTTCTGTATTATCTGCTAGAGACTTTTAGCACTGTAGAGACCACTCTGGATTATGATATGGTCTCCTACAGAGTGTTGAACCTTTTATTTTTCTGGCAGACAGTTAAATAATTGGTGGATTATCTTCAATTTAAGGATCAATTTTAGAGTTTGTTAGGGTGGATTTGTTTCAGTTTAACACTCTGTCTAGAAGGAAGCCCTCCTTCCTAGGGTATTGTCCTGACTTCTGAATCCTTTCTAGCTTTCTCTGTGTTCTGTTTCTGTTACCTGCGCCACAAATTCTAGCTGACCTGGTTGGCTCATACCCTGAACTCTTTTCTCCTCCTGTGAGACTGCGGCTTGCTGCTTGGGGTCCCTTCCTTTGCCACAATTTGGAAGTCCTCCCCAGGCAGAAAGCCACCAGGAGGGAGTGCAGAAGGATTGAGAGAGAGAGGGAGAGGGAGAAGGGGAAGGGCAGGGGGGAGGGGAGGGGAGGGGGAGGGATAGTGCTACCATTTCTCGCTGCCAAAGCCGAACTGGGACCAAGGGCTGGGAGCCCACAGATGCCACCACAGCTGGTGGAGGCCAGCGTCCCATGGCAGAACAGAAGACAGAGTGGGGAAGGATAATCAGATGTTTTAAGCTGTGAACTTCTGAGGTGATTGGTACAGAGATCCAGATACCCCACCACCCGTCAGGGCTGGAGCCCAGGTGCAGTTGAGGGCTGGGCCTCTGGCTGGGGAAGCCCCGGCCCCTCCCGTGGAGAAGCCACAATGTTGCAGCCAGATGCACAGCGAGGAGACACACCGCAGGCTTCTGGGGATCCCAGATCCTGCCCCCTCGGCTGGAGGCTGCGCTTGCTGGTGAGTCTCCATTCCTCTTGTTGATTGGCACTTTAATGAGGGCAGAAGGGGTGACCCCCTGCCGGGGGCCAGTTCATGCCCCGTTTATCTCAGTTTATCTCACAGCCCGAGTCAGACTAAAGCAATACTGCAGGCTGAGCGGCCGGGAGCTGGGGGCCCGGAGCCCTGACTCGGGTGATGGATTGAGTGACCGCCGCGAGTTGGCAGCTGAAGTGTGTGGTGCTGCACGAATCTGTCAGCGTGCAACAAAGCGCCAGGCTGCAGCCACTGGTGAAACCACCAGCTCCCGGGCCCTGGGACCGCCCCTTCCCAGCCTCCTCTAGCGCAGGGCCAAGGCTCCAGAGAGCCAAGATGGTGGGGCCTGTTCTGGGGTCTCTGGGGGCCGGGCAGGGGGTTGTGGGCTCCACACTTGCAGGTGGAGAGGGAGTGAGAGCCTCTCCCTGGGCCTAGGGCATGTTCCCACCTGCGCCCTCCTCGGTGCCTGGCCTGGCAGTGCCCAGCGACCTGGAGGGTCCCAGCTGGGCTTTCACTTGCTCTGCACCCTTAAGTAAGCTTGTCAACCTTTCTGACCCTTTGAATCCTCCTCTGTAAGAGGTTCATTTTAAACAGGGTGTAGAGGCTGAGACAGGAGGCTCACATATAAGTCTGGGAGCCATTTATTGAGACTCTAATTCAAAAATAAAACACAGCCTGGGGATGTAGCTTAGTATAAAGCCCTGAGTTTGATATTTTGTATGGAGAAAGAAAGAGGGAGAAAGAGGGAGGGAGATGGAGGGAAAGGTAAGGAGGGAGAGAAGGAGAGAAAGAGATTGTCTTGCTTATATCTGCATCCCTGGGTTCTTATGAGGGAGGAGTGAGGCCCGCTGGTCAAAGCTCTCCACTAAAATGCAGGTTTGCACAAACCAGGCCTCAGTTCACCTGCTGGTGCCAACCAACTCCCTAGCATCCCGTGCCTGTGTTGACTGACTCTCTGAGAGGCCACTGGTGGCAAAGCCCCACCTCTCACCCACCCCCAGGAGCTGTCCCAGATGCCACAGCACTGACCCAGGCTGTGGAGCTTTGGGCAGTCCCTTATTTGACAGGAAGAGAAACTGAGGCTCAGAGAGGTCAATCTGCCCAGATTCTGTGGAGTAGAAACAAAGCAGGGCTCCAGGCAGGCATCTGTCCTTCGTGGCTTTTCCCAAGGCGCTGAGTTATGGGTTGGAATTTCCCCTCCAGGTCTGTGGGAGCCGTGATAGCCCAGTGGCCCCAAAGGCAAAGAGCCTGGGTGGTTCACTTTGGCGGTCACTCTCCTGCCTGTCCTGTGCCACCGAGTGAACTTGAACTCCCTGCTCCTCTCAGGAAACAGGGATCACCAGGGAAAAGCAGCGGGTGCCAGCTCTGTGGAGTTCCCAGGTCTGGGGTCCTGCACTGGGGACTGGCTGGTCATGGAAACCCTGCTTCTAGGCCCCCTGTGGCTGGGCAGAGTGCGCAGGGCCAGGCAGACAGCTTCTCAGATCCCCTCAGATCGGAGCGTCCTCTCAGGCCTGATGTGGTGGCCAGGCCTCCCGGGATGGGAGGGAGGGAGGTTTCACCTCCCCGTGAACTCCAGAAGGGCAGGAGGCCAGGCCTGGCTGGGGTCAGAGAAAGTAACAGCGCCATGGTGGGGCTCTGCGGACAGACGTCTGCTCAGACTCCCCAGACCGAGGAGAACCTGAGTGGGTGGGGTGCTGGCAGACCGGGCCGCGAAGCATGGGTTGAACCCTAAAATGATCTGCCAGACCAAGCAAGACCAAGTTTTGGTCCAGAGTACAGTGCTCTCAGTGGCCTTAAGGCTCTTTCTCACCCAAGGACTTAGCACATGTTGTTCCCTTTGCCTCAAAACATCTTTTCCCAACCAGCACAGAGACTAATCCCAGCACTTGGGAGGCCGAGACAGGAAAATGGTAAGTTTGAGGTCGGCTTGGGCAACTTAGCAGGGCCTTGTCTCGAATTAAAAAAAAAAAAAAACTGAGGATGTGGCCCAGTGTGAATGTCCTGAGTTCAACCCCATTACTGGGGGGAAAAAAAGCGCTATGAGCAAAAAGATTCTGGGTCCTTTTGTCTCAAAAGAATTATTCCATGTGCTTCAGCGAACCCAGTTCTCAGGAACCAGGACATGCAGGAAAGCCGACCCATCCTAGGACGAAACCAACTTATTACTCCAGCAGGTCACACTCCAGACCTGGGCGCTGGGTCTTGCATTGATGGGGAATGGTACGGGGTATGTGTGCGAGTCTGTGAATGTGTGAATCTAATGCAGCTCAGGACCTCTCAGGAGGAGGGACAGATTTCAAAAGTCACAAACTTTCCAAGATGATAAATTTTATGAACAAAGTAAAATATTAGGAAGCAGGAGGCAAACAAAAAAATTGCTCCAATATAGGAAGAGCCCATTGGAAGAAACAAGAAAAATATCCAGGCTCTAATATATATGAATAAGGGCTTCAAAGGATTGTGTGACTCACACCCACTGGCAATTAGTACCACATACCACAGTGTAGGGCATGGTGGCTCACGCCTGTCATCCTAGCACTCAGAAAGCAGAGGCAGGATGATTGCTGAGTTCGAGGCTTGCCTGGGCTACATAGTGAGCTCAGGGCCAGCCTGAACTACAAAGAGAAACCCTGTCTCAAAAAATTAAAAAAAAAAAAAAAAAAAAAAGATCTGGCAAACCAGCAAACCAAAACTAAATGGCCAGCTGGATTGGGGGAAAATATACATTCTACCCCACAGAGGAGATGGGCTTATCAATAGTTGAAATCTGCCTGTCGGGGTCTGGGGTTAATTACCTTGCCAAATTCACATGCCATGAGAAACAATATTGGGAGATGTTTATTCCTTGCTAATAGTCAACGTGCAGTTAGAGGAAGTATTCAGGGACTATCTTGTATTGACTAAATTAGCAAAGAGGCGCTTTGAAGACCACATCAAGCACTAGCAAACACAGAGGTTCACGTACTCACTCTGCCAAGGGCACTGAAGGATCCTTTGAAAAGAAATGGAGCAGAGGCTGAGGGTGTAGCTCACCAAGAGGTGGCTGGTCTCGGATGTGCAGAGCCCTGGGTTCCACATCCAGCAGCACACACACACACATACACACACACACACACACACACACACACACTTGGAAAGGAAAGAGAAAGAAGAGGAAAGAAGGAGATTCAACAACTTTTCATAGAAATCATTCATAAAGCAATTCATGTTCTGGCCCTGGATTGGAATTCACACCAAGGGAAAGGTTTAAAAGATGGGAAAAAGCCAGAATCTTTAAAATATACATGTGAGCTGGGTGTGGAGGCACATACCTGTAATTCCAGCACTCTGGGAGGCTGAGGGAGGAGGATCACAAGTTCAACTCAGCTGAAGTAATTAAGCCACTTATCAAGACTGTCTCAAAATATAAAATAAAAAAGGGCTGGGGATGTAGCTCAGTGCAAAAGGTCTGGGTTCAGTCCCCAGTACCATAGACAGACAAATAAAAAACCACGGTTACATTACTATCAATGGCTAAAACAAATCAGCAACAACAAAATCCGAACTGGAAACAATCTAAGCATCTGTTAGGAAAAGAGCTTTTCCAATGTATGGTAAAACCACACGAAGTAATAATTTTGAAACTTTCACATTGTGCAAATACTGAAAACATCTATTAACACTGAGGAAAAATTAGGAACTGTAAAACTAAGTAAGGAAAGATGTGTGTGCCTATTCTGGGCTTTTGGGGGTAGCAGGTCACAGGCACATGGGTAAATGCTGTTCGCCCAGAGACGGTGATGATCCAACATTTTTTTTTTCCATTTTCCTTTCTTGTTGTGACACCATATTTTCCATAATACTGGATACAAATCTGAAAACAATGAGCCCATGGACGGACCATGTGGTTCGGGAAGCCCCTGGCCCAGGAGTTGTGGGAAAGACAGGAAGCAGGAAGGTCACAGTCCTGGGGGAAATCCCGCTACTGGCTGGGCTCAGTGTCAGAAAACCTGTGTCCTGGGGGAGGAGGTGCACAGGGCCACAGCCGCCCGTTTGGGAGTAGTCAGCTCTCTCTGAAGGGGCATACACGTTTCATGTGGTGCTGCTTTCTCCCACCATTCAGTGCATATGCTGAGAGCACTGGGCTGGTTGGAAGCCCCTCACTATGCATTTCTAGC